>JAINUT010001494.1:0-76145 GCA_020205555.1 Panax stipuleanatus | reverse complement strand
CCCCTCCACTGCTAGTACTGCGCCTGCTCCTCCGGCCCTCTACAGCCTCCGGCTCCCTCCACAGTCTACTTCTCCACCGTAACGCCGCGCTCCTCTCTGCTGGTATTGCTCATCAGTTTTGTTTTGGGTTAAGCTATATATGCTATATATGTTCATATGCTATGTTAAGAAATTATATGCTTATGTTAAGAATTGTATGCTATGTTCATATATTGTTCTGCAAGGGTATATTGTTCTTATATAATGTGCTGCAATTGGGAAATTGGCAAAATTGTTCATATATTGTTCTGCAAATTGGGTTTCAAATTTAGTTCTGCAAAGTTTTTTGGCTGAAATTGGGTTCAAATGAAGTTCTGCAAATTTATGTTTGGGAAATGGGTTCAAATGAAGTTCTGCAAAAAAAATTTGCTGGAATTGCCCTATTCATGGTATATTTTGGCTTTGTATATTGCATAAATTTTGTATATATTTGCTGTTTTCGACGAAATTTTCGACGGAATTCTATCAGAAATGTTCAATTACAATATTTGTGGGGCCATTTCATTTTATTTATGTATTTATTTAGTTTCCCAATATTTAAATAAAAAATTAATTAGCATTAATTAGTTTTACATAATAATAAGATAAATATAATAGAATAAAAATAATAAAAAAAATAAAATAAATTTAATTTAATTTAATTAAATAGAATTAAATAATAAGTTCATTTTCTAGTTGCATGTATAGATCAAGGCTGATGACTTGAATGAAATGACATCAGTCAATTCGGAGCGTTGTCGTGTTGGGAAGTTGCTACCAAGACTCCGAGTCCATTTCTAGGACGATTAGAGGAATGGTTGTACTAAATTATTCCAATGGTAAACAGGTTGGTACATCAGGTGTCACTGGTTGATACTATAAGGGTGTTAAATGATCGTAATAGAATCGTCACGGTAGACATAAAGTCAAAACTACAGTCTAATGATGTATTTGTTCTAGCCAGCCAAGCCATTCAAGTGTACTACGCCCCGAATGTCTTAAATTATCGGAGCCCCTGGTATACAAGTGTCACAACAAAGATTCGCGCTTTGATGGTACTAATCTGTCGGGAATAGATGATTGTTTGCAAGCACAATATAGCAATCCCAAGGTAGATGTCTTACGGGGATATGGTTTTTGACTTCATTGACTACCTGATGTTAAGGAAGACGTGGTTGTCATGACTATATCGTTGTACACGAATACGACGAGTACGAAACCGATACGGAGGCAGAGGAGTCAGAATCAGATGACGAAGTGGAGATTGATCTCTTCTGTACGGGTTTGATGACGTACTAGTCTTAACTTAAATGGTTTTCTGTAATCGAACAATAATTTAATTTAGATAAATTAACTATAACTTAATTAATATATTAATATATTGGTTATTTCAGTAGTATGCTGATCTATGGCTAGACATAACGGGGGAGGTCGTCGTGGTGGTGGTCGTTCGGGACCAGATGACGGCACCCACGGCGAGGGATTTTCATCAGATAGTATGTTTCCAAACTTAAATACTAAATTTATTGAAATTATGAAAATATGATATTAATATATATTATACAGATAGTGCTCGTCGACGTCAGCGAGGCACTAACCTAAGAATATTTGGCCGACTGCCGGCACAGCCACACGTTGTCCGGGTAGATGTCGACTCGGCACAGTAAGTATCACTTTTAATCTGTCAATTGTAATAAATTAACATGTATATAATTACATTATTAATATAACAAATTGTTTTATTTCTCTCGCATTATATTGTAGCATCTTGGACACTGTCGCCAAGGCGACGCTAACGCCATCTGCCTGACACACTTGCCTACTGGCTATATGCGCTTTAGCCAGTTCGCCCAGTATAATGCCTCATTCATGAATACTGCTGCGCAATTTTCACGTAAGTCAATTACATAGCTTCAAGTAAACAATGCATTATCATTTACCATTATATACATTTCAAATGAATTTTGATATGTCGATACAACTTTTTTATAGGTTTATTTTAGATACGAGGAGGGTGCACATGTCGCGAAGAACTACTCCGGCAGGCTTTACAAGATGAGACAGCTGGCGGCGCGGGCGGTTGGCGAGCAGCCTGGGACTACGATCAGATTTCATCAGCCCCGCATAGTCAGTGATCAGGCTTGGGAGCTATGTGTTGGCACTGGGAGGATGAGGTGTTCAAGAAGAAGTCGAAGTAAGAAAGAAAAAATCGGAGCCAGCTCCGAGTCGTACACACTACTGGCTCACAGTCCTTTAAGGAGGTGAAGTCAGTAAGTATTGCGTATTTTGTTATTTAGTTAGTCAATTGTTAGTACATACTTAATACAGTTTTAATTATCTTAATTATTAGGCCATGAGCTCAAGCTTGGCCGACCCCCTATGATGATTGAGTTCTGGGATAGGGACCACACCCCTAAGGAGTCTCGCATATTGTCTCCTGTAGCCTTAGCTATATGGGTAAGACTTAGTCTAAATTTGAAGTTATTAATATTAGAATGTAATCAAATAATATAATTAACTCGCGTATACAAATAACATTTCGGGATCAATTTCAGTCGCTTCAGGATGCCCATCTAGCTGAGTTGCGGGTTGCTAGGGGGGATCCTGAGCAATAGATTCCACCACTCCTCTGCCTAAGATTGAGTTATCTCGGGATGAGGAGCTAAGACTGTGGGTTGCGTCTAAGGATCCCCCTACTTTGAGTACGGCAGGTATCGCGTGTTGGGCCTGCCGAGGATACCGTGTATACCCTACCTGGAGGTAATATATAATATATCTTAAGTTTTAAAATAAAATAAAATTTATATATACGTATAAATTGGTTATTATCTCAGGCTCTAGCCAATGCCAGCGCCCAAGAGCACACGTTGGATAATCTGATATGGCGCTGGCTTAGATGATGCGCTCTTCCAGAGGGTTTATAGCGGCGATATCGGAGAGGTTTCAGAAGGAATCCGACTTTTCGACGTCAGCACTTACCTACCCATTCTCGCCTTCACCAGCTGGCTTACAGGATATTATGCAGCAGGGGGCCATCGTAGAGAGTACTGGATTATCGCTTCGAGCAGTTCACCGCGTAAGCGGCAGAGGTGCTCGGATGGTGGTTACTCTACTAGTGAAGGCTTTTGGTGAGCAATCAGGAGTCGTCAGGTATTCTGCATGTTATTTTATTTTCAACTTAGCAGTCTTTAATTCTCACATAATATATAGACTATTGATTATATTTTTAATCCTATCTCTGCAGGGTGGCGATGGTGATCGAAAAGAGCAGTACGAGAGTCAGGTATTATGCATGTTATTTTATTTTCATTTAGCAGTCTTTTCATTCTCACATATTATATATAGACTAATGATTTATATCTTTAATCTTATCTGCAGGGTGGTGGTGGCGATGGCGATGAGCATGAGCATCAGTGTCGCCCACCCTCGTCTGATGATCCTCCTCCTACTAGCCAGCTAGTTTTACGTGCTAGCTCATTTGTATAGATTGTATTCATTATATTGTAGAACATTTGTACATGTATAGATTGTATTCATTATATTACGTGCTAGCGTTGTTGGTACGTTGTTGTTGTTGTTGTTGTTGTTGTTGTAGCATACGTTGTTGTAGCGTACGTTGTTGTTGGTACGTTGTTGTTGTCGTTAGTGTATGTGATTGGTTTTAGCGTTGTTGGTATGTGATTGGTTTAGCGTATGTGTTGTAGCGTTGTTGGTATTTGTATGTGTTGTTAGGTTGTTATTTGTTGTTAGCGTATGTGATTGGGATGAAACAGATTACAGGTACATTATTGGGGTTTAAAACCCTAGAAATGAAAATTACAAAAGCTGCTAAAAAAATTTCTTGTTAATCTTGACGGAATTAGATAATTCTGAAGGAATTTCCGTCGGCATTAGAAACCTTTAATTAATTATTATTTTTGGTATTTATTATTCTCGACGAAAATGCCCGTCGACTTTAGCCATTTTTCGTCGATATTAAGTATTTGAATTAAAATCTGTTTAATTAATTAATGGTAACTTAGACAAAATAATCCGTCGGTATTAACAGTATTATGTCGAGTTTAGTTATTATCGATGGCTATGTTCATTGGGGTTAGTCCGTCGTGCTTAATTATTTTCGACTGAAATCTCGACGGACTTAATGCCGAGGAGGTTAATGACGATGGAATGGCCGACTGATTTTTTCGTCGAAATAACCTTAAACTCGACGGAAAGACCTTAAGTTCGACGGAAAATTCCGTCGGAATTAGCCGTTTTTCTTGTAGTGGATGCATTAATTATATTATATAGAATGGACTGATATTATTTTTAGTCACAAAACTTGGGATGGGGGAAGAAAATTGGAGAGAGAAAAATAAAAGGTCAGTGGATCAGTTGAGAGCTGATCTCAGTATATATTTATGGAGAGAATTTACTCCATCGTTTCTTTTAAAATCTCGTTTTAGAGAAGTACTTTTGTCTTTTAATATTTGTCATTTGAGAATTTTAATTAAGCATTAATTACTTTGTTTTCAATATTATCCCAAATATTAAATATAATTTTGGTTTTCTCATTATTTTTTATCCAATAAATAACACCCTCTTTTTCTAGGATCAGAATCCTCTCCATTTCAACTTGAAATAGAGAGTCTCTATTTAAAGGTTGAGATTTGAAATTATTAGATCTAAGGCCTAGAAACTGCCCACCTCATTTTAAAATTATTAACCTAACTTTAACTCTAACTATCTCATTTAAAAGTCATTAACCTAACTCTAGCCACCTTATTTAAAAACCACTAACCTAACTCATGCCATTAATTTAATATAAAACTAATATATTATTATTGTTATTATAATAATAATAATAATAATAATAATTATTATTATTATTATTATTATTATTATTATTATTAGCACTTTATTATGTCTCTCATTAGTTTTTTTTAATAATTATTTTTTTTATTAATAAGTTAATCATAATTATTATTTTTTTTATTATGTTTTCTTCTTCTTTTTTGGTGCGAAAGTTATGTACCTATTTTGTCTAAATATTTATTGAGTAAAGTTTTGTGATCAACACTTTATCATGTTAAGGTTATGAAACACCAAAAAAGAAGAAGAATAAAATAGAAATTATCACATGTAATTTACTCAAATTTTTTACTTGACTACATATATGTAATCCGAACTCACACGTCACATACAATTTTGAGTTAAACTACATATAAAATATTTTTTTTTCCTACGTTCATTAATTAAAAATTCCTTGTTTTTTGAAAATATTAAATTAACTTTTATTATGCAAATATTAATGATATAATTCAAAAATATAGTTAATAATTTCTCTAAATATACTACATAAAATAAAATGTCATTTATATAATTAACCCGGCCCGTGCCTTGCACATACGGATTATCAGGATTATCAGTCTAGTTGATAGAAACAAGACCTGGCAAAAAATGGCCCAAGCTCGCGGGTCGGGCTTTTGGCCCCATAATTTTAGCCCAGCAAAACCCAGGCCTTTTTGGCTCGCCCGTTTTTGGTCCGGCCTGTCATCCGCCCGGCCCGTTTGGGCCAAACCCAAAAAAATAACAAAAAATAGGCATGAATTGGTCTTGGCCCGCCCACCACGGACCAAACTTTGGACTGTAACTTTTTAGCCCATTAACCGTTTTGGCCCGATCCGTTTGGATTTGGCCCGCCCGTTTGCCAGATCTAAAAACATGTAATTTGTATAGCAAACAATGGAAATTATTACAAAAGTAATATGAAATAATGCAATTTTCTATTGTATAATGGTGAAAGACTGGGAATGAGTAATGTTAATATAAAATAATTAATTAAACTTTCAAAAAATAACTAATTATGATCAATAAATCTCACAAACTATTGCCATGTTGTTAGTTCCACTGTAATAAATGGAGTAAATTATTTTAGTTTTACAGTGGAGCGCAAATGAAAAATACAATTGAGAAAATATTTGGGGTCCTTTTAACATGTGCCCTAAGGGCACATGCTAAGCACACAGTTCAAGAGAATATTCTTTTGAACTGTGTGCATATTCTCTTAATTTTTGTATTTGCATCACTTTAAGGGAATATGCACACAATTCAAGAGAATATTCTTTTGAACTGTGTGCTTAGTATGTGCCCTAAGGGTACATGTTAAGAAATTCCTTAATTATATTATTTTCAGTCACAAAACTTGGGATGGAGAAGAAAATTGGAGAGAGAAAAATAAAAGGTCGGTGGATCAGTTGAGAGCTGATCTCAGTATATATTTAGGGAGAGAATTTACTCCATCATTCCTTTTTTAAATCTCGTTTTAGAGAAGTATTTTTATCTTTTAATATTTGTCATTTGAGAATTTCAATTAAGCATTAATTACTTAATTTCTAATATTACCCCAAGTATTAAATATAATTTTGGTTCTCTCACTATTTTTTATCCAATAAATAACACCTTCTTTTTCCAATATAAGGACAATATATATAAATTGATATTATATTTAATATTATACAATTATTTCTTTAATACTTGTGTACAACTCTAAAATGACGTATATTAAGGGACGAAGGGAATAGTCTCTAACTGACATATTTAATTTTCTCTATTTGGAAGACCTTCCACCCTTGTATATATATATATATATATATATATATATATATATATATATATATATATATATGGGTCCTCTTAACATGTGCCCTTAGGACATATATTAAGCACATAGTTCAAGAGAATATTCTCTTGAACTATGTGCATATTCCTTTGATTTCTGTATTTACACTAAGTTCAAGGGAATATACACACAATTCAAAGAAATATTCTCTTGAATTGTGTGTTTAGCATGTGCCCTTAAGAAATTCCTATATATATATATATATTATTATATATATATATATATTATATATATATATATATGTATAAATGTTTGCTGCGGTTAAGGAAGGGTATATATGAACCCCCATCAACTTCATCAAGAAGTTGTTGGTTGGAAGCAATTTATATGTATGTCTCCCAACAAACTCATTAAATTGTGCATGCACAAAATTGCCAAATTAGTTGGTTTCTTGTCTGGTGTTCTTGTTAAGTGCTACTCCTATTACTATTGTTTATTGCAAACTCGTAGTACTAGAGTATTAATGCAGGCTGGCTACACCAAAAAATGATGTCTAAGCTTTATTAATGCATGATGAAACGTCCACAAGGCTATAAATACCCTCACTAGTCTTCACACCAAAAACAAACTTATCCTCGTTTCCTATCAACTCATTTCAAAAACCACAGAGGAGCGAGATCGATCAATCATGGGCGTTGTCACTTTCACCGAGGACATCACTAGCCCCGTTGCAGCCCCGAGGTTGTTCAAGGCCTTGATCCTTGATGCTGACACCCTACTGCCTAAGATTGTGCCTCAGGCCATAAAAAACGTCCAGAAAATTGAAGGCGATGGAGGTCCAGGAACCATCAAGCAGATGAACTTCACAGAAGGCGAGTCCTCTAATTAATTACACTAAATTACGTTACACACGTGTGTGTGTGTGTGTATATATATATATATATATATATATATATATATATATATATGTGTGTGTGTGTGTGTGTGAATTAGCAACAATATTTGACCATTTTCTCTCTCTCTCTCTCTCTCTCTCTCTCTATATATATATATATAGGTACTCCTTTCAAATATGTGAAGCATAGGATTGATGCATTAGACAAGGAGAAAATGGCATATGCATACACAATGATTGAAGGGGATGCTTTACTGGGCAAAATCGAGTCGATTTCTTATGAGATGAAGCTCGAATCCACTCCGAATGGAGGGTGCGTTGGGAAAAATATCAGTACGTACCATACCAAACCGGGAGTTGAGATCAAGGAAGAGGAAATCAAGGCTGGAAAAGAAATGACCGAGGGAGTTTTCAAGGCTGTGGAAGCCTATCTCTTGGCAAACCCTGAGGCCTGAGTTTAAATTAAATGTCTAAACGTGACACAACTCTACATCGTGTCCTTTATGTTATCTCTAGTGGCACGTTTGGGTGTGAGAATAAATGTTTTCTAGTAATAAAAACAACTGCTTAAAATACTTTATTGTGTATGAAGCATTAGTATATTGAGATCCATCTATATTGTCCTAATGTTCTCCCCCACCGCATTATATTTAAAAGCAGGAGAAGAAAAGAAAGGACACACCCATGGGCATTTAAGCTATAACCTGTAATACACAGTATAACTTCGGATTAACTGTACTTGTACATGTCCACAATTCTACGATATCATTTTCTCAAAGCATCTTGTAATACTAATGAAACAACATCCTGGAAATAATAAATAATGCAAAAAAAAAGGCACGTGATTTGGCAAAAAGATATTTTATCTTCTACAGTAAAACCCCCCTAATCATCGTTGTCACTACTATTCTGTGTCTCTTCATCTTCTTCGCCATAAAGAAATTCCTCAACTTCTTCATCTTCACTATCATCCATCTGTTTATCATGTTGTATGGGCTGACTTTTGTTGTTTGCAGCTTTGTCGATCTGCTCAGTAAAAGAGAAACGAAATAATACATTAATATGAAAATATTTTCAAAACAAACAGAATTGGCAACATGTGAAGTATTTAACCTGTGCTGTCACGAGTTGCAAGCGACCTGACAACTGCAACAAAGAATGAATAGCAGTCCCTTTCGAATTGGTAAGCTGAAAAAAAAATTATATCAGAATAATTGTTCGAGTATATTTGTCTACTCTCATGAAAACTTTCAGAAGCATGAGTAGAAATGCAGATTATCTAATGGAAATGCATAATGAAAATTGCAATACAGAATCCTTTTGTAGAATGGGATATTACATGCATATCCCATTTGATACCATATACTTCATCTCAGTCGAAAGAAATTTAAATTGTATGCAAACTAACCTAATCATTTGACTAGAGTTCTTGGCATAATCTTCTAATATTAATTATGCTCAAAGAGATGAAATAGACAATGGTTATATGCCATGACACAAGGAGGGAAACCTTTAGCAAGTTAAAAGAGAAAGATAAACTCATTTATATCTCGAAAGGATTGTAAACTTTTGTATCAAAATATCTACCTTGTATAAAGAATCTAGCAGTTTGGTCTTTGGTTCCTCAGCTACGATGTAATCACTTTGATTCACTAAAACACAACATATCCATGGAAGAACATACTTCCCAGTGCATGATCTGTTGAAAAACAATTCGAATATTTTTATTAAAAAAGAAAGAAAGAAAGAAAGCTTTGTAATTGGCAAAATCTCCAGCAAACCCCACTCCTGTTTGTCCCTATAAATATCACCGAGGGTTTTTAGGAGCGTACCTTGATTGCCACATGGCCAACAAATGTTTCAACAACTTGTAGGCATCACTAGGTATCACAGATGATATGATTGCCCTCATCTGATGTAGATAATCACGGTTAGCAAAACAAATTAGAAGAAATAAAAGGTGAGTGTGTTTGGATGAGGTATTCCTAATGTACTTGAATTTGTAACTCCCTTCAATTCAAAATCCTATCATTATAAAATCCCATCACTTTGAAATTTCTAGTTTGGTAAACATTCTACAGAACAATTCATTTCAAAATTCTGAAAATAATTATTCACATATCAAGTATTTCAATCTTTCCTTCAAAATCCCTGCTTTAATTACCTCTAGAGCTGCAAACGAACCAAACCCGTTCGCGAACCGGTTCGGTTCGGTTCGAGTTCGAGTTCGAGTTGAACATCAAAGCGAGTCGAGTTCGTACAAGGAGTTCCGTTCGATTGCTTGATCGAACCTGCTCACGAAACATGTGGTTCGGTTCGCATATGTTCGTGAACGGTTCGAGTTCGGTTCGACTCGGTGAGTTCGGGTTCGGGTTCGGTTCGATTGTTTAGTTCGAGTTCGGGTTTCGATTGTTCGAGTTCGATAGTGGTTCGACTCGTTCGCTTTCTTATATGTTCACTTTAAACTTTAAAATTTAAATTGTTTTTAGAATTCTACATATAAATAATTGGTTATTTACTTATTTCATATTAAATTCTAATGTTCGTCTCAATAATGGTTAAATTTGTACTAATTTTATTTTTTTTATTGCTTAAACTTTTTTTTTTTGTTTTTAATAATTGATTATAAATAAATATTTTTATTAAATAATTAATAAATAAGAATGTGCACTTCTTCACCTCTAATTTAATTAAAATAATTTTAATCTTTTCTTAAGAATTTAAGCAATGATTGTTGGATTATTATAATTTACATCCCTAATAATTTAATAGATTATAAACCATGTCATAAATCACATAAATAAAGTCATTAATCATCATGCAATGACAATTTGACATTAATTAAAGAATGATATAATACAATTGCTTAAATATACACGAGTTATTGAAATTATCAAATCGAGATAGATAATAGAGAAATCACGTGATCGAAATTCGAAAGTCGAAACTTCACTAATAGAGTAATAGTCATTGTACAATTACTATTGTATATTAACATCAACTATCAATTATATAATTAAAAGTGCAAACTTGACTTTACCAAATTTTGAATTTTTCTAGTGTTACAAACTTGCGGTGTATATGTGAGACAGAGATATAGAGTGATTAACTAACTTTGATTTATCATTTTTGCAATTAAATAATCATATTTACTTATTTAGTGTAAAAAGTTATTGAGAAAAGTCCAATTAAACAATATGTCACAGATTCACAATACCATTTGTATGAAATTAAATGAGTTATTAATTTAAATAAGAATAAGTAATTTTTTTTAAAAAAATGAAACAAAGTCTCTAAATAACTTTGGCCTTTGAGCCTTTTTTCTTATAATCGTAGTTAATTTATTTAGTTTTAAAAAATATAATTATGAAAATTATACACTTTTTATAAAGTAATTCTCAAGATTTATTGTATTCAAGGGAAACAATATTAGTCTATAAATCTATTAGATATTAAATTAATCTAAATAAACTAAATTCACATTATTTTAAATCTTAGTAATTTTACAATTTCATTATAAAAAATCTTAAATAAGACTATTTTTATGAAATAGATAAAATATTATTCATTTATTCTAAACTAATTATGTAATAAATAATAATATTGACCACTAGTCCACTACTATAATATATTAATATATATATATATATATATATATAATAAATAATAATATCGACCACTATTCTACTATTATAATTTTTTAATATATATATATGATATATTTATATAATTATATCCTATTCGGCTATTCCTAAATCCTAAATAAGTCAAAATATCTTAGACTCTTAGTCTTCCATAGTCTTCCAAGAATCCAGGTTCCAGACTTCTCATGTTCTCCACGATCACGAGGACCACGACTCCACCCATATGGCCATATCTTTCCGTCTCCTGTAGGCTGTAGTCCTGTACTCCTGTTCTTCCTTCGATCTCCACCTCATTGTTGGCTTATCAAGTTTTTCTTCTTGGGATAACTTCTAAACAGGCATGTAATCTGTTTTTCTCTTTATATTTTCTTGTTGATTTAAACTTAAACTCTAGGGTTCTTTATGTTGTAATGGACCGACTTTTATTCTGTTGTCTAAACTCCAATCCCTAATTTGTATTCTGTTGTAATAGACTTTTCTTATATAGGATTCATGGACAACCCAATAATCAGTCGATCATCTAAGTCTTCTTGTGATCCTCCTGTGAAAGAAGATCGCACCATTTTAGATGATGAGGGTGACACCATGAGTGAACCAGAGCTACCTAGCAATGAAGATCCTAAGGGAAATGCTGAGGTATCTAAGAAAGGAAAAAAAAGGAAAGCATCTGAAAATGAAGGTACAACATATACGAAGAAGTGCAGAGAGAAAAGCAGTTGGGTTTGGAACCATGTGACAGATTTGGGAATTGACAATAAAGTTATTAAATGGGCACAATGCAATTATTGTCCGTTAAAATTATCATGTGGCAGATCTTCATCTACAACAAACTATGGGAGGCATGTTAGTAAATGTGCTGAAAAAGCAAAGGCAGACAAAAAGCAAAAAGTACTTGATATACAAATGGGCAAAGGTTTAGCTAATGAAAGTGAAGAGTGTAGAATTACTACCTTTAAGTATGATCAGGCAAAAATGCGAGAGGTAATATCTCATTATATATTGGTTAATGAGCTACCGTTTATACATGTGGAGTCGCATCTATTTAATGAAGTAATGCGGACAGCTACTCCTTATTGGCAAAAGATAAGTAAAACTACTGCAAAAGCTGATTGTTTTAAGACTTATGAGATTGAGAAAAAGAAGTTGAGGGAAGAGTTTAAAAATGTTGACTGAATAAGGATAACCACAAATTTATGGACTTCATCAAATCAAAAGATAGGGTACATGATAGTGACAGGACATTGGATGGATAGGAATGATTGGAAATTGAATATGCGAGTCTTGAGTTTTTTTAATCTTCCCCCTCCTCATATTGGTTATGCTATCTACCAAGCCCTTGTTGACTGTTTTAGTGATTGGGGGTTGGAAAATAAAATTGGCACAATCACCGTAGACAATGCGAAGTCCAATGATGTGGCATTGAGAAATCTAAAAGGTTATTTTATTCGGATCAATGTAAGAAAAATGCTTCTGAATGATAATATTTTTCATGTACGATGTTGTGCGCATATCATAAATTTGATGGTACAGGATGGGTTGAAACCTATCGAGCCAATTATTGAGACTGTACTAGATGGTATAAAATTTATTGCTGGTTCGGAGGCTCGGAGGTTAAAATTTGCTAAACTTGTTTCACAGGACCGGATTCAGGGTAAGAAGTTAATTTTGGATGTTCCTACGCATTGGAACTCTACGTATAAGATGCTAAAAACAGCAATTTAGTTCAAATATGTCTTCTCTAATTATGCTATGTGTGATTCGTCGTTTACATATGTGGCTAGTGATGAAGAGTGGGATAAAGTTGAAAGTGTTTGTTCATTTTTGGAGGGTTTTAATGATGTTACAAAAAAGGTATCAGGTAGAGAATATCCAACAACAAACTTATTTCTTTCTGAAATTTATAGAGTGAAGAGTGTGATCAATGGGAAATTGGGAATTGAAGATCAGCTGGTAAGAAAAATGGCTCAGGTGATGAATGAGAAATTTGAAAAATATTGGAAAGAGTGTAATTTGGTGATGGCTATAGGTGCATGTCTAGATCTAAGGTTTAAGATAGCACTTCATAAATTTTGTTTCCCAATTATATATGGAAATGAAACGGAGAAAAATCTAGATATTCTAAGAAATTCTTTGCATAAGCTTTTTAAAGAATATTGTGATGATGCAAGAAAGGAACATGATGCAGGGGAAGGATCATCTACTAATTGTGCTAGTATTAGTGAATGTAAGTCCGGGGAAGGAAATTTGGGTGGAGTTTCTTAATTCTATTGTTACATGGAGGAAGAAACAGATCATATTTTTGAGCCATCAAAAACAGAATTAGATCTTTACTTGGAAGAGAAATGCCTCCCAAGCCGTGAACTTGGACGAAATTTTGACGCCTTGTTGTGGTGGAAACAAAATAACGGCAAGTACCCCATATTGTCCAAGATGACTGCAGACATCTTGGCAATCCCCATCACTGGCTTCAGAGTCCACATTTAGTGCTGGATCTAGAGTGATTGAGCCCCATCGAGCATGTCTATTGCCAAAAACCGTCGAGGTCTTATTATGTGGCGTTGATTGGGTACGCGAGATCTATGGCTTAAAGAACAAAGCTAAGGTTAGATTACTTTTTATACTACATTAGTATATAATTATAACAGTAGTCAGCCTACTTGTTTTCATCATTATCTAATGACTTACAACCTTTTTTTCTTGTTTTTTTTTCTTTCTAGAAAAACAAAGAGAAGTTTACCTTGATAGAGATTGAAATTGATCTATCAACCTCTGGTAAATGATATGAAGCTTTTAAAAAAAAATAATTAATATTCCCTATTAATGGTCTTTATTGGTTTAACTTGTAATTGACAGAATTGACATCTATTTTGAAAGACGGTACAGAAGATGTGGCCAATGATAGAGTTTAGCAGTTCACTGTTAAAGGTAATTAGCAATAAAAAAAAATTATTGACAACTCTGTTTCCTATTTCATTTCCTATTTTACTTTGGTCTAGTCTCTATTTTATTTTAGTAGTTCACTGTTATGCTTGTATTATATAACTTGCTGGAAACTTACATGTTCAAGTTCTTTGATATGGGTGCTGCAGGGAGGATATTAGCATGACCACTAGGCTCGTAGTTGTGGTTAGTGTCAATGGGATGAAAATCAGTACCGTTAGAAAGTAAGTGGAAATTACTTTTAGCAGACTTTGATTGAGAAGTAAATATTTAATTTTCATGCACAGGAGCTAATGTAGATGAATTTGCCATGAATTCAATCAGTTTGACTTTTATTAGTCGACAAGGCAAAATAATTTGGTCCATTATGCAATTCCAATTTATTGGTTGTATCCATCATCTGTGTGTCAATTAGCAAGATCCTAGGAGGTCAGATATGAACTTTTAACTGTGTTATACCAAATTGATACAAAGTTAGAATATTAGTATATTAACTAGTTAGTATGATTTTGTTGTATAAATGAGTTAGCTAATGTTTGAATTAGAAACAAAGGGGACTAGTTGTTTTTTTGCGGAGTAATAAGGATGACGAATTTGGGTTAAAATGCAAATAAAAAGCTATGAAATCTGCTCATTAAAAGAATGCATGTGTCGTGTTCGATAAAAGTCCTATTAGGAATATTTTGCTTAAAAATTAGAAATTTAATGGAACCAAGTATAAGATTAGGTATACTTATGTTATACATCGCTAATTGAAGGTTTGGAATGGATTGAACCAAGTGGGAAAGTCTTTTTTAAAACAAAATAAAATGTTGAAAAAAGTGTGTCGGGTCATTTTTGGGACCTGTTTTGGACTGCCTATGATCTGTGTTACTCGGACTCTGGTGTGGGTGTCGGATGTGGGTACGAATCTAGGTGTCGGACACGTGAAGTCAAAAAATAGAGGATACGCGGATATGGATCCGAATTTGGACACGAGTGCGGGGATATGGTATGTTATGATTTTTTAACAATAATATTTTTAATTATATCACCAAGTTTTTTTGCTCTAGGGACTGAAGTGCAAAAATATAAAGAAACAGGGGCAGAAAAGAAAAAAAACTAAACTACAGGGACTGATATGTAATTTTCCAAGGGCTATTTGAATTTTCAAAAAACCTGAGGGACTAAATTAAAAAACTTTAAAAACTATGGAGTACCTAATTGTAATTTTCCATGAGATATTTTATATACCCAGATCTGATTAGATCTGACGCCTTTCTTCTTCTTTCACGCCTCTCTTCTTCTTCCCTTCGACAGACTTCTTCTCTTACGCCTCTCTTCTTCCTCCTCTCGCGTCTCTTCTTCTTCTTCCTCTTCTTCCCCTCGACAGACTGCTCTTCTTCTTCCTCTTCTTCCTCCTCGACAGTCGACAAACGGCTCTTCTTCTTCCTCTTTCACGCGTTTCTTCTTCTTCTTCCCAAACAGCCGTATCCGGATTATTGTAGCCGAATCCTGTACGAATCCCGCACCCGTACCCGTGTCGTGTCGTGTTGACACGGGTACTCCACCAAAAATGGCGAGTCCGAGTAACACATCCTATGATAACCAAAATGGGTTGCTTATATTTTTTAAAAATATTCTACTATGGTGTCTATAACATATTTGAAATTGGAAATGATCGGACTTACGAGCTAAAAATTAAAAATCCGCAAAGGGGCTAAGTGGGAGAAGTTACAGGGCTGGCCCCTGCTGCAGGCAGCAGCAGCAGGCGCGCCTGCACTGTGCTGGCTGCACTGCAGCAGCCCGGCTGGCCTGTTTTGACATCGCTTTTGATGCGCTTAAATGACCCGAAATGCACAGTTAGTATTTTTTTAAAATAGGTGGGTATACCACCTATAATTTGTTCAAAATTCAACGGGATCGAATTGGTAGTTTAGGAATTAAAAATTTGGAAAGTGGACGTCATGACATGAGTGGGCTGCACAGCCATGTGGCTGGCCTGGCCATGCCAGGTCTGGCAGCCAGCGCTCAGTAGCAGCAGCAGCTAGGCTATGACTTAGTTGTGAGCTGTTTTGACTTTGCGATGGTTTTCTTGATGATTTTGACAATTTAGCTCATGAAGATAAATCAATGTGCATGTATAAGATAGTATAGTTATATAAATTTGTAAAATTGTTGATTACTTGATCAATTGATTGTCATTACTGATCAAGCAGTTTTATTTCTTATGTGCAGCAACCAGCATGTTAGAAGACTCTCTACTTCAAGTGGTTGGAGTTGGACCTTGAAGAAGGTCTTTTTGGATATTAATATTTTATTTTTGATATTTGTAATTATAAATCAAGAATTTCTAAGTAATTGTTAACTTTTAAGTTTTAAGTTCTAATTTTTAACTTCTAAGTAATCATTTTTGTAATTTATTTAACTGTTTTTATTTTTTAATTTGCTTCAGAGTTCAAGTTCAGTGCATACAATTAGTAAATGTTTGCGAACTTGATTTGCTCGCGAACAACTCGATCATGTTCGCGCACACGATTATGTTCGAGAGCTACTCGATTATGTTAGCGAACTCGACCAAGTTCGCGAACTCGATCAAGTTCGCGAACTCGATCATGTTCGCGAACAGTTCGCGAACAGTTCGCGAACATCAATCGATCTGAACTCGCACACTACTGCTGGTTCGATAGAGTTGATCGAACAGGTTCGAGTTCGAGTTCGAGTTCGAGTACAAGTGCTCGAGTTCGTGAAAGTTCGAATCGGAACGGATCATTTGCAGCTCTAATTACCTCCTAGATTGTTGAAATATTTTCTTCCTTCATCCATACAAAGGATTTCTCACAGTTTTTAAAAATTCACCCCCCAAATTACAATCCCTGGTGAATTAACATCCAACACACTCTAAGAGTCGTAAATAGCAATAACTAAGATATGTAAAAAAATATACTGTTTCCCCTTCACAATCAATATGTACTGGATTGATTGCTGTATAAATATGATTATATAAGAGGCACTGAAAAACAAACCTTCTTTTGAGGTGTATTAGCTTCAAAATTGATACCCTTCAATATCCTATTATCAAGCTGTGAGTAAGATGTAAGATCACCATCATTGCTAAGAATTCCTAAGGATCTTAGCCGATCCTCCATGCAATAAGTAACATCATCAAATACCATATCATCTGAAAAGCCAAAGTGATATAAAAACAGAGCAAAAGATCATTCAAACGGAACAAAGGTAAGGTAGCAATAATAACTTAAAACAATATTGATAGCACCAAAGCAAATCGAAGCAATAACAGCAAAGAGTGAGTCAAATAATGACAATCTCTCTTTCCCCCCATCCAATCTCTCTCTCTCTCTCTCTCTCTCACTGTGTGGTGCACACACACAGAGTGAATCGAATAATGACAATATGACATGAAGCTATAAATTGAATATCATATAAAGGTCAGCATTTAGCAACCATCACAATCTGCCCCTCTAAAAAATCAACTTAACACTCCGATTCAAATATATAATATCAAAGAAGGTAATATGCTATAAAACAAATTGGCCACTCTCTGAGAACAATAACCATACCATTGCATGTCGCAGACTTAGCTCCACTTTGTCCATCAACCAAATTAAGAATCTTAGGGATTGGAAGTAAGGCATCTTCTGCATTTGCACGGTCTAGCGCGGTAACTGTTTAGCAATATTGAAGTTGTGAGTGATCCATGTAATGAAGAAAAGCTTTTTGAAACGCATGCATAAAAACCAAAAGATTTAAATGATGCAATTGGTAAGATTTTCACATGAGTACAATTTTAATCTCATTAACACTGGTAGAAGTCTGCAACTTCCACCAAAACATCACCCATGTCAAGATAAAGATGGATTTCTTAACTATCCTGGCATAGCTTTATATAAATGCACTAGAACCGGAGAAAGGCCAAAAGATAATATGCACTTAGCAACTATCTAATGTGACCGTGACAAATTGGAAATCTATATTGTTCATACCACGGTATGGGCAGAGCATAAGCATCTTTAAAGCATACTACACACCTGTCAAAAATTTACTAAGAAACATGTTTTTATTTTATACAACAAACCATATCCTCGAGGCAATTTTAGCTTTTATCTTTTTCCTGAAAGATATGGCTCTTGTATATTTTTATTTCCCTAGTGCCTGATGGGTGTCTAATTTCTTGCAAGAAAATTACTATTTTTTTTTTTTGGGGGGGGGGGGGGGAGAGAGAGACAGAGAGAGAGAAGGGGGATAGTTCAGTGTATAGCTTCTTGTCCCCTGGTTTGGGGGGTCCTTTTTTTTGCCGACTGTTCTGTAGAGTTGAATTGAATTACATACATAATCTGAGTCAGGCAATAGACTTCCCACCTAGCTTGGAAACCCTCTTATGGTTCCTGCACTTGGAGGTTTATAATTAAATAGTAATTATAAGGAAACAATGGGAAGTTTTTTGGTAGTTTTGCTACTGCATGGATAATTATACAACAATTTTTTTAAAAAAACTATATATGTATTACATCATTACATGTGAACCCCAACATGCTGAAATTTATCAGGCAGACATCTTTTCCCCTTAGTGACAATGAAGTAGCTAACTCACGAATTCAGTTATAGCCTTGAGTATAAATGAGGGGGAACTCTCACCAGAAATCCCATAAGCTATCCCTCTCGTAGAATCCAAGTCCGCACAATATCAAATTTATATCACACAAAGTGATACATTAATGGCATTGGATAAAAATCAGAATGTGTGTAAGTCACTATCTGTGCACCATGAATATATAAAATACATAAAAAATCATGTCCCAGGTTTCCAAAATTATGAATTATTCTTATCTGTACGGATAAACACTGGCTAACTTGTAATCAAAATATGTCATTTCTTGAAACTCGGACAGGTTTATCATGCATACGACTCAAAAATCATCATAATTAAATTATTTTAATTCAAGGAAGAGTTAGCCTACTTTGATTCTGTAAGTCTGACCCTTTCTTTGATTTGTAAGTCTGACTGATCGGTAAAAGAATGCCATCTGGAGTGCTTTTTAACTTTATGTCTGAGCCTGGCTGCACCAGGATTTTCTCAAATGATGGCTTTATTCGTGAACCATAGGCAGCAAACAGATGTCCGCAGGCAGGTTTTGAATTGACTTGTAATTTTGCAGCAAATATAGTAGGTACAGCACCCTTGTTCTTTAAGACTCCGTCTGTAGGGGATACAGAGACCTTTGTGGGTTTGGAATCACGCAATCCATCAATGTTCTCTCCGTACCAAAAATAACAGACCCCCATTTCTGAAACTGCCAAAACACATAGACCTTCATCATCTGTATCTCCAGTGAAAGTGCACCTGCTATCTAGAAACACAGCAGGGTGATCCATTGCAAGAACACAGCAGGCTGATTTCTTTTTGCTACCATCTATTCTCCAAACTGCAACATATCTTTCAGTTACAGCAGAAGAGATGATGTACTTTCCATCTTCAGAGAAGATCATACAGCGAACAGACCCCTATTAATTAAGAACAGAGCAAAAGAAAAAAGGGAAAAGATTGCTTGTATTATTGAATACGATATAAAGTGAGAAGAAACAAGTATTACACTCAGACAAATACAAAGGCTGCACAATAACTTACAGGATGGCCTGAAAACCTTTGAATCTTTTTGTGGTCTGCACAATTAAATACCTTTAGCTGAGCTGCTGCAGTAGCTAATAGTTTCCCATCTGTGAAAAGATACGCATCCAAATAGCAGTACTTTAGCAGAAAAATATAGGAATTTTCTAATCAAAACTAAAAGATAGAATTAAAGGAAAAACATGATTTAAACTAGGAAAATAAAAGGAATATGGAGATGATACATGCTTAGAACAGATGACCTATTTTGGCAAATTCGCTAAACAGGTCAAACACACATGACAAAGCTCAATATATATATTGCAAGAAGGACAAATGAAAAATAAATCAACCACCTCAAAAACCTCCAGAAAATGATAATCAAGGATTAGTGACATGGCACCATTAAGTTCTTAAATTCAAACAATAATCTGTAGAAACCACAAGTATTCTTTTAATATATTCATTTCTTACCAAAAAAATCCAGACATTCCAAAATTGGCTTTTAGCCCATACAAAGGCGCAAAGAGTAAATTTACAGTGCTTCAGCCACCGAAGCGGAATGGTGCTACAATCAACAAATGACCATAAGAAAATAAAGAAAATTAATCACTAGATAAGATGCTTTAAATTTTCTTTTCCCTCTGCATTAAGATTTCATGCATAGTACCGTGATACAACATTTACTTTCTTGCCTAGAACCTAGCTGACAGTGTCATCCCTCAAAGTTTTTGTCACACAGAAACCAGAAAATCATGAACAAAAGGCATTCAAAAGTTAGGTTTAAGGTTAGAGTTTGTTAGTGGACTGTAACATAATCATAATGAAATAAAGTAGGTTTTGGTTTGCCATATAAGATTTCAAAATGGAGACTAAGCATAATGCAATAGTCTCTTAATGTAATATGACCGTAATTTAATATTAATAGGTCATTACAATACAGTCGTTTGGTTCCTACTTGGTACTTGTGTGGTAGTTATAACGTTATTACATTATTACATTACATCCTAAATCCTGTTAGGTTCACTAACCATTTGATTGCAATGCAACCACTAAAGCAAACAAAGTCAAAATGTCACATCAGTTGTAATCATTATTGTGACCTAGCATATAGTAACTTCCAAGAATACAAGCACCAACCAGACTAATTAGCAGGAGACAAGCTTTATACTACTACAGTGCATTAACTTGACTAATTTTGTCCTACTAGAATGCCACCTCTTGATCATTGAGCACAAGAGTGTATGACATGTAGTGTAATTTAATTCACATTCTAGTTAACTAACTACTAGTAGTACAAAGGAGGAAACTTGCATGCTTCTCCAACTATAGCACAAAATCCGCAATAAATACCTGATGAAACAGACATAGAATATATTGCTTTTGTAGAAGCTCTAAACTTTCCCAGCAAGTTCCCCATCAACAAGTCAAGTTCACAAACCATCCCATCAGCCCCTGCAGTGTATACGGACGAACCAGGTGCAGGAGAAGAAATGGAAGTGACGCCCCTGAAAATTATAAATTTAAGAAAAAGAAAGCTGTTACAGAACGAAATGCAGATTCTTGCATATTATTTATATTGCTCATTTATTTACACGACAGACAATGGACTATAGACTATACATCTCATCATAGAATTTAACCCATGTTAAAGCTTCTTGACTTATGGCACTATTTTCTTGGCCTTAAAGAAAAAGGATATGAGGGAACTAAGTGTAATGCAGTTCGCATATAAGTAGTTGTAGATATAGATCAGAAAAAAATAAAAATAACGCCATTGCTTAATTGATGTTTAAAAAAATGCTTATATTTAAAACCTGGCATTTTTTAATTGTCCGTGAGACCTATGGATGTTGCACCTTTGATCATAAATCATTGTTTAGCAGAAGTCTAAATTAAATTGTCAGGGTAGGTAAATATATTTTCTAAAGAATGTGATTGCAACCAACCAATTTATTGTTCATTGTGCACATGCATCAAGATATTTTAATTGAAATAAGATGGCATCAATAAAATTAAGTTCAGAGCAAGACACTCACCCAGGATGGCAATCACTAACTCTCCACTTCAACTGACCTGTTGATACGTCCAACGCCAAAACATCGCCACTACCCGTTCCTAACACCAACAATGAACTTCCAAGCTTCCTTTTTTTCTGAAGAGCATTAATAACTTTAAGACAAAGACATGAAGATACAGGCCATAGACACAAAGCAGCGACATAATAAGCAAGTCCTCATCTAAGTTTAATATAAGAGAATTAACCTTTTTATCCAAAGACAACCACTTCATGCACGTATAATCAACTGAAAGGTGCCCGTGTCCCACTTCCGGATTAGAAAATAAATCTGTCGAATCAGTTGACATGATATCTGCAAACTCAGTCTGCACCTGACTCTTCATAGTGTCCCAAATCTGACAAAGGCCCAAAATAAAAGCATCATTTAAATGTTACAAGACCTAACAACCACGTCACACAAGTTGTAATAAAAACTACATCTTTGTATATGTTCTAATTCAAACAAACATATACACGGACACAGAGACACAAGCATATCTAGATCAAATGGATGAGTGCCTATAAATCAAATTTGTGCCAATTTCAACTAGTCGATTATGAGTCTAAATAATGCAGGAGTAACCATGCTCCAGCTCCCCATAAATTTAATTTAAACCTTATCTTGTGTAAGAGTACAAATTTTACCTACATCCACTTATAAGTTGGAGGAGGTATTGGCATACAAATATGGAAATATCTCTTCTCATGTGTTGTATATCTCCCTATATCACCTTCTTTTCTCCTCATTGCTCTCCCTATATTTACTACACAATTGTCTAACAAAGTCACTATATTTTCAAAAGGGACCTTAATCTTTTCCCTTTCTTCTATTCAATTCACTTATTTCTACATAGTAGCTTGCAAAACGTCTTTTGTATAGCATCCATCCAACTTTTATCAACGTTCTTATATACTACAAACATAAACTGTAAACATTACATGTTTGTACGAATGTAATACTCTAGAAACCAAATTAATCAGGTAAGTTTAAGTTTTGCGATCATATACAAAGCTAACAACTCAATTTTTCATTTTCCCAGTGTTATTCCAATAATGTGTATATAGATTGGGAGAGAAAGTTTTGTGTACCTTGATTCGGCCATCTCCAGAACTGATGGCGAAGAAGTCCAGAGATGGACTAAATGAAGTCAAGAGGTCTCTGATATTTGTTGAGCTCGTCATTATTATTCCACAATATGCTGCCGTGTAGGAGGAGAGAGCCGGTGGATTGCCGGTGGAAAAGGTAAAATTTGCGGCGGAGCGTAAGGGAAGGTTGCGAAGGTGTTGTTAAGCTACAATAGCCTTTCTACTCTCTTCTCTTCTCTTCTCTTCTTCCGAACGCCGCTGCACAGCCTGTTGCCTGCCTGATTTTCTTCACCAGGTTTAAGTGGCATATTTGTAATTTACATTCGCAGATGATATTAATGAGTTCGGAAATTTGGGCACTTATTTTAATAAATTACTTATAAGTTAAAATTTATCATTTTTTTGACAACATTTTGATTTATAAATTATAAATTATAAATTATAAATTATAAATTAAATTAAATTAAAATATGAAATTATTTGACTAAAATGATTTATAAGTCAAAATAAAATGCAAAGACGATTAAAATAAAGGTTAGTGAATTTCTACATTTGGTTAAACATATTTATTTTAAAATTACTTGTAAGTCAATTGTTAAAAAATAAGAAATTGTTACTTTTCATAAATTACTTATAAGTCAATTAATAAGATAAAAAAGTCACAATCAAACTTTTAAATTAATTTGACCAACTCATAAGTTGTGGTTGAACAAGCCTTAAACTAAATTACAAATTGAAGTTTAGACTTTAAATTTTATTTTCACTAAAATTTTAATTTTGACTGACAGTTACCCTAAATTTTGAGCGCACAAGTAATTCATCCCCTCCGCACCTTACTTATTAAAATAGTTAACACTCTAAACTTTAGTATGAAGACTGAAGAGTACAAAATATTTTGAAACTCTAACCTTTTAGTCGAAAATTAAATTTAGAGTGAAAATTAAATTTAAACCTAAAATATTAGATGCAATTTGTGATTTAGTCAGAACTTTACTCGAATTCACTGGATTGTTTCACATTAAATTTATCAAACATTTATCAGGCCTAATTTCAAGCTAAATATTTATATTTTAATTATATTTTTAAATTCTGTAATCAAAGTTGTTTCCTCTTTTTAATTTCTACTCACCCAGATACAAAGAAATGGAATGGTTTAATTCTATCACTCCTAGCCCAACTTTGAACGCATAAACCTCCTTATAATTGTCAGCCCAAACACAAGCAAAGCCATACATATATTGTCTACTCTTATTATCAATACTTCAATTTCATAGAAGAGAGGAAGGGATGAGAGTATGCTTGAATTGATACATTTCTTACCTTAGTTTGGGTTTGATGATTGCCAATTTGATTATCACCCTCACTACAATTCCAGCTAATACTTCAATTGCTTGTTTCTTGGTTTAGCTTCTTAGAATCTGCTAGTCTTGGGAACTTTAGAATTTTGAGCAAGAGAGGTGGAGAGTGAGAGTGTTACGGGAATGGAGGTTGCTGGGGTTATGCTAGGCTAGAAATGGAATGGTTTAATTCTATCCCTCCTATCCCAACTTACACTGTGCCCTAACAATCTCGTTGACTTAGACAGTTGGTTTAAAACTTACGCAAATGAAGTAGGCCCATAATAGCCCGTGGGCTGGGCCCATACCCGGTCCTTAAGAACCAGACTTCTTCAGAATCAAAACATTTTTCAACCAAAAATCAAAACACTCACAAAACCCGTAGAAGAAAGAGAAAAGCCTAAGAAACTTCAATTGATTCAGTAATGGCGGCCAAGAACCACGGCAATGATTCCAAGAAGAGAAAGCGAATTCCAGGCGCGAAAGGTGACGTAAAGAAATTCAGTTCGAAGAAATCGAGATTTACTGTTAATTCTCCCAATAAGAATTCGAGGAAACATTTCAATTCATCCAAACATGAACCAGCAGCTAAGACGAAGTTCGAGAAATCAGAGAAACTGTACCTAAAACCAAGCGAGAAGCTCGTTTACAAGCAAAGGTTTAAGTGTTTATCCTTTTCTTCGCCTTTCATTATGCTTGAGCTTTGTATATGCTTTAATAGTACTTTTTTTTCCAAACACGAAGTTTAATATTAACTGCATTGCATTGATTATGCACAACCCAACACAGCTTTATCGTAATTCGAATTGGAATAAGAAATATAGCCTCATATTTACTTTTTTCTTTTGGGTTTCTGGATATTTTGCAGGAGCTTGCTGAAGCTAGGAAAAAGAAGAGGAAGCGACATTACTCTCTTGAACAAGTTTGTATTGTCTGCTTTACACCATTATTACTGTGGCTTTGGTTTTTAAATCATTGAATATAGTTTAAATATGCTTGAGAAACAGTTGCATTTGCAGCATAACAATATTGAGAATTAGCTTGCGACAAAAACTTTTTCTCACAAGGTGATATATGTTGGTGCCATCTTTCTCTGTTTTGTTTTTGCTAAAAATTCAGAGTTCACCATCTGGACTTGTCTCATGTGTGTGATCACAATTTTGATTTGATTCAAGTTAAAACATGAAACACTATGTTGTCATTTATCTTTGAAAAACTCACTGTAACCTCCCTCTATCTCTCTCTACCCACAACATTTGATTTATAGGGAATAATCATCAATCGAGATCAGCTACAGGAATTATGATAAACCACGGTCATATTTTCTTCTGTATCATATTACATTATTACTTCGTCCTAAATATAATTTTAATTCTTCATTCATGTTTGCAGCTCCGTTTGAAAATTTGATCAAATTAGGCTTATTTTTTGAGTTCTATCTTACTTTTTCCAGTACTCATTGTTTGAATGTGCGTGCATGAGGTGAATTATGTTCCCCATCTTCTGGAGGTTCAACTTTGGCTTCATGCCCTCAATAAAATTATATTTTAAGAGTGGAACTCTTATACATATTTACATGTTTTGGAATACTGATAGCCTATTAAGTAACTCTATGTGGTTTCTGTGCTTGATAAATTATTAGTCTTTTTCAAATTCTTAGGAGCTTGCAGTATTGTGGGAAAAGATGCGATGTCGGAATATTGGCAAAGAAGATAGATCCAAGTGTGTATTTTGATTCAAAATTCTATATTTTTGGTCATTATATATCATGTGTTATAATTAGTTTTATTCATACTTTTTAAATTTAAAGGTAGGTGAGTGAAGCTTTAAAGAAGATGAAGGGAAATTTTTTTGAAATTGCTGGCTCCCATGTTTCTTCTTGTGTTCTCCAGGTAATTTCTGGTGTCTTCTTTATGGATGTTGTCCAAGCCTAATTATGTTTTTTCAGTAGCCTGTATTAACTATATTTCTTGAACTTTAGACTTGTGTTAAGTACTGTTCACAAGAAGAAAGAAACGCCGTGTTCGAGGAGCTTAGGCCTCATTTTCTCTCCCTAGCTTGTAACACTTATGCAGTCCATCTGGCGACAAAAATGTTAGATAATGGTATGGCTAACTTGTTATAAGATGCTGCTGTATAATTACTTGAGAGACTAGTTTTTGTTTTTTGCACGTATGACTTTGTTGTGTTAAGCATATTTTTGTTATATCTGCAGCTTCAAAGGAACAGCTGGCAGAATTTATTTCCTCCCTCCACGGGCATGTTGCTTCTCTTCTTCGACATATGGTTGGCTCAGTTGGTAAGGCAAAAGCTTTTTGACTTTGCTAGAAGGCACATAGTGTGATGACCTTTCCTATCTCCTCATTATGGAAGATTTACTTGATTCTTGCCTTGTGGGTGATTATAACTGTAGTATTAATCCGGAGAGACGATCAGAATTACGTTTTGAGCTTAGTTGTTTTAGGTTTTGCTTAGTTAGTACAATTGTGGTTCTGTTGGTGGTTGAATAGGATAGAGTTTTAGTGATTATGTCCTACACATAATAGGTTTTTCCAATTTTTTGATTCATAATTCATATTCATGAATCATTCATTAGATTCGCTATTGTATTTGTATATTTTATATACGATATACAAATAGCCAATTAATATATTATTCTATTATATTTTATTCTGATAAAGTTCTTTTTAATATAAATATTAATTTAATATAAAAAATAATGTAGAATAAAAGAATAGAAAAAATACGGGGAATACTTTCAAGGAGTGGTTGGTCCGTCAGAAAAGAAAAAGAAAAGGGGGCTTTAATGTTTAATCTTATGGTGTCTGACTTCTTTATTATGTCTGACTTACTCCATGTAAAAGCTAAGGTGTTCGCATTTTCGAAAAAAAGTAGCATGTGCTCTATTCTAGGCTGGCTCACTTAGTCCAGATCTTTGGTTTGTCTATCGTTGCAGGTTACAATGTCAATTTAACACTACTTGGTTTTGCAGTTGTTGAGCATGCTTTCCAGTTGGGAAATGCAACTCAAAAACAGGAGCTTTTGATGGAATTGTATTCTACTGAGCTGCAATTGTTTAAGGATCTGGTCTCTATGAAAGAAAGCAGGTAAAAGACTAGCTTTTCAAAATATGTTCCTAACTCTTTTATTCTTGAAGTGTGGCTTTATCTTCAACACAAGTCTGGCAAATAATATTCCTGTACGTATAGCTTCCCTAGATCCATCTCCCGAAGATTTTGTTACAGACAGCATTTTGAGTTTATACTTCACTTATAGACCCCACTCCCCCCCCCAAGAAAAATTTAAATAATAATAATAATAATAATAATAAAATAGTAAAATTTATACTTAACAGTTCAAGGATAAAAAGTTTATGAAGATAACTATGAGTAATTCAGGACAAAAGCTGAATTTTGGAGTTCAAAACTTTAAAGGAAAATCCATTTTAGCAAAGAGTTGAAGATTTGCCCTTGAGAGTTCTTTTTATTTTCTATGGCAGGAAAGGAACAGAATCTTTAACAACCACAAAGCTTGCTTTTGGTTTGAGATAGATTGAAGTTCTTATTCAAGCGAAAGTGCATGTATGAAGGTTGGCGCCTAGGACATACCTGAATTGGTTTTGCTGCCAATATTGGGGTGTAACTATGATTGTGTACCGATTGTAGATTGTTAGAACATGGTGCTTATGGGTTGTCTATTTTTTATATCAATAAACTGACATTTATTTTTTCCCAAAACATAAAAACTATGGAGTGATTATTTCAGCTAGTTGGAAACTCTTCTTTTCTTATTTTTCCATTCCCTTTATCATCATGTTGGTGTCTTTTAATTAGAATCTTTCTGGAAGCAATATTGTGTATGTTCACCCGTCTTACTTTTATAACATTGTATTAGATTAAGAACCTAGTTGTCTATATTACATGCACATATGTTTACTCCTTGTTCAATTAAGTTTTTGCTCTAAGGACTGGCATATTTGCTCAATGTCATCTATGTGTTGGTCTCGATACTTCTAATTATATGCACTTAGAATTTCATTTACTGTGATGTTTACTATACTTATCAAATTAAGATTGTATGGTTTCATGTTGGATTTCCACTGATTGAATCCAATATCATGCAACAATAATGAGATTTTCAGGTTAGTTGATATAATTTCTAAGCTGCGCCTTCAAAAAGCTTCAGTTTTAAGGCACATGACTTCTTTGTTTCAACCAATTCTGGAGAAAGGTATAGTGGATCACTCTATCATACACAGGGCATTGATGGAGTTCTTCAGCATTGCTGACGAGGTATGCTGGCGTTGTAACATGTTTCGAATTTAAGCAATTGTTTTGGAGATACTTGTATAATTGCCTTCTGGCTAGGCTTTTTCATCCCAGTGGTTAACTCTTTTTTCCTAAATCATGTCTGTTGAAAGGCGTCTGCCGCAGATGTAATCCAACAGTTGTCAGGTCCACTCCTTGTTCGGATGATCCATACTAAAGATGGATCCAGAATTGGGATGTTGTGCATCAAACATGGGAGTGCAAAGGTGTTATGAAATTTCTCTTATAAATTTACCTCACTCACGTGGACATTTTAGTTTTCACTTTATTCCTAATATTGTTAAACTTCTTCATTTGTTTCAGGAGAGGAAGAAAATAGTTAAAGGACTCAAAGGTCATGTGAGCAAGATAGCTCATGATAGATTTGGAAGTATGGTACGATACTAATAGGGAGTCAATGAGTCATTGTGTCATTTGTTTAATGTTATCCAACAAACATTATAATGAGGTCCACTAATTGTTTCCAGTTTTTCCCATTTTCTCTTCTCTAATTCCAATTTTTTTTCTCTCCTTAAATATCTCTTTTGTTATTTATTTTCAGCTGCTTGTAAGCATTCTTTCAACTGTTGATGACACGAAACTTGTAACAAAGGTTGGTTCCTACAGATTCGATGGATAAACTTTTACCTGAGTAAAGGAACTTAACTTTTGACTGGGCTTAATATTCTAGGTTATCATTCGCGAACTTCAAGCTGTTTTGAAAGAGATTATTTTGGATAAGGTTTGTCATCTTACTCTGCCTTTTCTTAATGTAACAGTAAAGATGAAGTGAGCTTGTTGTAGATAAAGTGATACTCTTCTTACTTCTCGTGCCTTACAAGCCCTTAGGTTTATAGGAAATTACTGAAGTGTTCACCTTTTGAAACCTTTCGCACTCTGGATTGAAAAGGCAGCTTCTTACCAGAATAGATGTACTCACTTTTAATAAAGTGTTAAAAGAACATGACTAGTTTTGTTTTGTTTTTGCTTCCTTGAACTAAAATCTTTTTTAGTTTCCTTCCCTGAACTGATATATTATGCAGAATAATTTTTACATATATACTGCTTTTTTTTCCCTTTTTTCCCTTGTTCTAAATTGAGTATATCTAATTTGAAATTTAAATTTTCAGAATGGAAGACGCCCATTGCTGCAGCTACTTTATCCCAATTGTTCACACTATTTCAGTCCAGATGATCTAGCTTCTCTTGATCTATCTATTCCTTCTCTCTGCACCAAGGCAACTCTACGGCTGCTTATTAGCTATTTGTAAAACATGGGGAAAAAATCCTTTGAAAGTGATGCAGCTATATGGAAATTTAATTTGTTTATATTGTTTGTTTTCTCTCCACATCAGGGTGGCAGGGAAAGAAATTTTGAGCTGGATGAGAAAACAAAATCTTCAGAGGTTGATGAAGCTGCTGAAGAGGACAAGAGTGACACTGAGGATATCACTGCCAACTTATGTCCAAGCGCTAATGAAACTTTGAACTCAAGTGAGGGTGGAAAAAAGGACTCACTTTTACGAAGACAAGAATTGTTGGTCAACAGTGGTCTTGCTGAGGTGTGTTGCTTCAGTATATTACCCACACAGCTTATTAAATATGAATTTATATTTTATATTTATTTGCACTTTTTCGTTTTGTTTTGGTTGTTGAGGAGTGTGTATTTGTAGTTTCTAAAATATATAGGTAACTTTATTACTTTACTGTTTACTTATCGCAAATGACTGGTTTTGAGCTTAAGTTGGTTTCTGGTATTCATGCAGCACATCTAATTTATTTTTCCATCCACTTGTTGGTGATCCATGCAGAGTCTCATTGCTTGTTGTGAGGAGGCGGGAGAATTACTTCGATCAAATTTTGGAAAAGAGGTCATATATGAGGTGATTATCTTGTTTCTATACCAATATCTCGTAGATTTTAGTGGTTTGAAAGGCGTTAAACACGCTTCTTTCGTCTCCTCGACTGAGTTCATGTTGATTATATATGTAGGTAGCAACTGGTGGTGCCGGTGGCATTCTCCACATTGCATCTGTGGCGGCGCAGCCTAAATTGGAGGGATCAGAAGAGGAACATGTATTTGAAAACTTCCATTCTAGCAGGACCCTCAGAAAGTTGGTTTTAGATTGTCCCACCTTTGCTTCTATTTTATGGGAGAAAGAAAGCTTTGAAAGGGAAGTGTAAAATGTGGGCTCAAGGTCACAGGTTAGAGAACAACTTGCTACTTGTTTAGTTCAATGCATTTCATGTAATATGGTCGTAAAGTTGAATATATTTCTGACTGGTGGTGGTACCCATTGCCATTTGCAGTTGTAAGGTAGTTACTGCGTTCTTGGAATCTGTTGTCCGTGAACTGGCAAAAGAAGAGCTGCAGCCCTTGATAGATGGCGGAATGCTCAAATTACCTGAGACCGAGTAGCCAGTCATCCGAGGCAGATTGGCCCGGGAACTGCAGCCTGGGATAGGTTTCTTGGGTGCACAAGGTATTGGGATATGTTAAATTTAAGTAGTGGCTGCGAGCGACAAATAGCTCATGCTAGAAAATTATACAAAAACAGTTTCATGCTTCATAAATATTTGTAATTTTATAAAATTTATCCTACTGTGTTTAATTAACTGAAAAACTAACCCAAAACAAAAGTACTTTTTTTTTATTTTATTAAAAATAAAAAGCATCTGGGCCCCGCGTTCACCTTCGCACTCCTCCTCTCTCCTTATCTTCCTTCCTTTCTCCCCAGTCCCCACGTTGATTCTTAGCCTTAACGTACGCACTCTGCCTCCAATTCCATTACCCCAACCTGACGTATTACATTTACCATTTTGCCCTTCTTTCATTAAAAAAATGTTGAAAATACAAGTTTTTTACATGTCAAATTTCATACGTAAATACCAAAATATTTGATGATCATTTTTTACATTCCAAACAAAAAACTCATGGAGAAAACTAATTAACATAAACAAATATTCACCAATTATGCATTATAGTATAACCAAATTAAAATAAAAATTATTTTAAATTTAAGTTTTCTTTTACCATGCAAAACATAAAAGAAAACTATAAGATTATTTTATCATTTTCTTTTCTATTTAAATTTAAAGTTTCAAAGAAAGAATTGGTAGTATAATACAAGGGTAATATTGTAATCATCTCCTTTCTCTTCCGGAAAGTAGTTCCATACTTCCCTCGTCATTTTCTCTCTCTCTCTCTCTCTCTCTCTATTTAGATAGATACTCGATAATGGATGACCAAAAAGGACTCAACTTTCTTCTACATTTTCGATTTTGTATAAGGGCCGCAACTTAATTTTCTCAAAACTTGTTTTCGGCGGAGCTACAATTCTCTGCGAGAAGATATTTTTTTTTTTACATGAATTTCAATTTCAAACCCCACATGTATATTTATATAGTGGATAATCGATCAGTAATCATTTGATCAGTAATCAGGTGATTACAGAATGATCTAATGGCTGCTACGACAATGGCGACGGCAGCCGGAATGATGGTGCTCCTTTACTACGTGTTAAGTCGGAGACATTCGTCGGGGGCAAAGGGGGAAGGACAGGACGGTGATCAGGATGATTACTCGAAATCGAGTAGATCTGTGAAGAGGAGAATCGCGAGGAGGCCAGCTCAGGCGCCTGCCACGTGGCTCGAGACGATAAGCACGCTTTCCGAGACTCTTAGGTTTACGTATTCTGAAACATTAGGGAAATGGCCGATCGGAGACTTGGCTTTCGGCATCAAGTATCACATGCGAAGGCAGGTCCGCATTTCACTTGTTTTGATTGCTTATTGTTTTTTTGTATTTAAAGTTGGATTTTTTTCCCCTATAGATTTTCTATAAATTTCTCAATGTGTTTATGCTTAATTTAGTATGTCCATTTTACTGATAGTGATTATGTCTAATAAGAAAACCTTTCAAACTTGCTCTCAAATACTCCAACTTTATTCTCATTAGAATTTTTTATTTTTCTTTTTCTTTTTCTTTTCTTTTTTACAATCAAATTCATGTTCGAATAAGTCAGGTGATGTAACTATAAATCTGAATTGTATAAAAAGATAGAAGAAAAGTTGAAAATTTATTCACCAAAATATATTACATTTCTGATTCCTTAAAAAGTTAGAAATGAGGAAGTAATTTAATCTCTAACAATATCTCTCCCTGACCCAGTTTAAGAATGTTTCTTTCCTTTTCTAAATGCCCCAAAGTAAAACTCCCTAATTTCCAAAAACTACTATGTTTTTAAGTGTGGCAATTGGCTAAGCTTCACGTGTATAAAATAAATCAGTTTAGCACTCTCATTATGGGTCTGGCTCGTTATGGTTCAAGACGGAGTAAAATCTTTTGAAAAATTCAAACTATCAAATTTATGTTCTGTATCACCTACTAACTCAGTCTTGTTTATTCTATTTGTGAGAGTAAATTTAGAAAACTAATTGGAAAGTAAGTTTGATTGTTGTAATATTATTGACATGCTCTCTTAGATATATTCCTCAAAATATGAATGTAAGATGTTGGGTATGCTTCAACTCTTTGCACCTTGGGCTGCCTATAGTTTTGCACTGTTGAGTTGGCTTGTTGACAAATTTTATACGTAATTTCAGGGTAACCTACAAGTGTCAAGTGTATATGCTGGTGATAATTGTGTACAACTGAAGGGCCCAGAGATTATAGCCGAGTTGAAACATTATTTGAGATTGTTGACCTTTTGCATACTTTTCTCAAAGAAGCCATTTCCAGTATTCTTGGAGTCTTCTGGCTACACTCAGGCTGATGTTCTTCTTCAAAAGCCAAAAGCTGGGGTATGCAAATTTGAATGTACATTATTGCGATTAACTATGAAAGCCTCATTATGTGTAAATGATGTTCTATTTAGCATTTCTAAAATAGTTACATATTATGTTTACAGATTTTGAAGCCTTCCTTCACCATTTTATGTGATAAAAATTCGAAGTGCTTCCTACTATTGATTCGGGGTACTCATAGCATCAAAGACACACTAACTGCCGCGACAGGTGAAGTAGTTCCTTTTCACCATTCGGTTTTACATGATGGTGGCATTAGCAATTTAGTATTAGGATATGCCCACTGTGGGATGGTTGCTGCTGCTTGTTGGATTGCAAAGCTCGGCACCCCATTTCTGCTCAAGGCTTTTGACGACTTTCCCGATTACAAAGTGAAGGTACATGTTACCACTGACTTTATTGGGTTTCCTTTCCTCTTTTATTATGTGGGTGTAAATCATAGTTGTCAGATACAATACGGTACATAGACAATTCGATATGTATCGCATGATGAATCGAAAATGACACTGTATCTTATTATTCAATTACGATTTGATACGATTCATATAATGCACGATACTTTTTAAAGTTAGCAACCGACTTGAAAAAGTTTTTATGTAGAACCAAAAGAATAAAAACAAAACTTTTAATTCTTCTACCATTTCAATTGAAGAGGTTTTTTAGATATTTTATATTATTTGATGATCCTTTAATCACTGTTTAAATATTTATATCTTCTTCAGAATGTCGCTTTATTTTTCTCATGTTACTTTTTATAAGCAGATACATAAATCTCAACTTGTTAATTTGAATTATTCTCTTTTGTTTTATAGATAAAAGATGAATCTGAATTTTCGTTTTCTCTTATTACTCTATAAATATTACTAAAATAATATCTAATAAATCAATTTAGAGTATTTTGGCTACTATCTAACTTTAAAATTTATTTTTAGTCTATAATAATATTTATTTTACTTTTATATATAGTCAAACTAATATGCTTAATTGTCCAAAAAATTGTGTGTTTTATATGTTTAAATATATTTTACCACATTTTTCATTTTGTTAATAAATCAATTTAGAGTATTTTGGCTCTATCTAACTTTAAAATTTATTTTTAGTCTATAATAATATTTACTTTACTTTTATATATAGTCAAACTATTGTCCAATAAATTGTGTGTTTTATATGTTTAAATATATTTTACCATATTTTTTATTTTGTTTCCGTATCGTACGATACGATTCACAATACGATTCACGGGGGTATTCAATACAAGATATGATTCACTATTTGACAACTATGGTGTAAATTATATTTGTTATAACACTAAGGTGGCTTACCTACTTCATTACCAGTTTCACACATTCTATAACATACTTATCTCCTTGCAGATGACCCAGTATTTTTTGTATACATTCTCTATAGTCAAAACCCTTTATACGGTACTACTTACTGATGATGACGGCTTAAAAAAGAAAATATTAAAGTTTTCATATCTGATTGTATTCTATAGGCAGCATTTATCTTTTCCTTATTCGAGCTTTCTAGTTTACTAAAATTACAATCAGTATGATCACCCTGCTAAATAGTGGATTGGTACTCATTAGATCTTATCAAATAAATCATTATAGTTAACCAATAGCATGCTATTTGATATGCATTATCAGTTAAGAAAGATAATTATAATGGACTCTTGATGCAATCTGCCTTTGATACGCACCGTTGTTTTACATCTACTGATTGTAAGAGGACTGGACTCTTTTAAACCTTTCTTCCATTGGCCCATTCTTGAAAACTTCAATTTTCATTTGTCCATAAATTAATGTCAATTGATCTATATGATTATTGTAACTAAGGTTTCCCTTTTCACTTTCAGATTGTCGGCCACTCACTTGGTGGTGGTACTGCTGCACTTTTAACATATATTCTCCGGGAACAGAAAGAGTTCTCCTCAACCACTTGCATAACATTTGCACCAGGCATGTTCCCCCTTGGACTGTTGGAAATTAAAATATATTTTCACTTAATTAAAAAAAATCCAAAAACATGGTCATCAAATATTGACTCTTTGGAATTTGAGACAATGTTTATATTCAATTTCTAACTGATCAGAACAGGCAAATCAATTATAGGAGATAATTAAGGGTCTTTATGTTATTGTCAGTCCATTAACTTCGTCTTGCAAAGCAGAACATAGAGTTAGGTTAATCTGGTCACAAATTTTTTTACTTTATTTTTATTATTCTTTTTATGTCATATAAGATTCTTAAGTTTGTTGAGAGACAGAATTTTTTAGACAAATAGGAACTTGCCCAAAGAAAGCCGAGTATGAAAGCTGTGCATCCCGACTCCTGTTTTTTAATTCTAAGATGAGATAAATGCGTATGCTTGTTTGGTCAAATAAACTCTCTCACTTCTGCTTGGGTGCTTTTATAGGAAAGAACTACCTATAGTGATGCTTTTAACTAATACTTAAATGCAATATCAACTTGCAGCTGCCTGTATGACATGGGAATTAGCAGAATCAGGCAACCATTTCATTACCACAATTATTAATGGTTCTGATCTGGTGCCTACATTCTCAACAGCTTCTGTGGCTGATCTTCGCTCTGAGGTGTGGTAACTCATCTTCCTTTCAGATAAATGTTCAAGTATACATATACATACATATATATATATATATATGGGGAGTGATTCACTAGCTATGGATCACTACAGCCAACCCATCATCTGTTAAGTTTCCTTTTCGCAAGTGTATTTATGTAGAGAGGCTTATCATCAGGTTAGAGCATCGTCTTGGTTTAATGATCTGCGGGATCAAATGGAGCGCACAAGAGTACTAAATGTCATGTATCGTTCTGCAACTGCTTTAGGGTCTCGTCTCCCATCAATTGCTAATGCAAGAGCAAGGATTGCTGGTGCAGGTGCGCTTCTTCGCCCCGTTTCCAGCAGTACTCAGGTGAGTGTTGCTAAGGTGCCAGTTCTGTGTTTGATAGCCTGATTCAGTGTTAAGAAAAGAAGTTCAAATGAAAGGGTGCAATTTCTAATGATGACACATGCAATCAAGTCCTATTTTTCTTAGTAGATGCAACTTTTTATTCTAATCTCGTAACTTTCTATCGATCTTCTCATATGTTGACGGGTAAGTTCTACTTGATGAAATATAGGTCGTGATGAAGCGTGCTCAGAATGTTGCTCAGGCTGTTGTTAAAACCCGCTCATCCCTATCATCATGGTCATGTATGGGGGCACGTTGTCGTGCTGTTGCTGTTGGCTCTTTGTCAAACACTAAAGAAGAGGATATGCCTGAAACTTCTCTTATAACTCGGCGATCGAGATCACGTTCTCAATCACCAGATTCTCCTGTGAGTGAGGTCATTAATAGAGACCCTGAGGCAGACGATGTAGGACTAAGTTCTTCCAGTGGTGGATCAAGGCATGATGACACTGATGAAGAAGAAGTGCACCTCTCAGCCAACAGAGTCATTAATGACTCCAACATGGAAGACATCACTGAAGGTGAGTTGTGGTATGAATTGGAGATGGAACTACAAAGGGAGGAGAATGGAGCCGATGCTCAGGCGCAGCAGGAAGAAGAAGCCGCTGCTGCTGCAAAAGAAATAATTGGGGAGGAAGAGGAACTACTGGCTGATTCACTTGACCGTAAAGCACCCACCTCTCCGCAGGATGTTTTGGAGAACCTCTATTTCTATCCTCTCGGAAGAATAAAGCACATTGTTTCTGTAGTTTCATCTGAAGCAAGTGATACTGGTCAGGATCAACCTACTGAGGAACAGGAACGTGTCGGCATCTACGAGACACGAAGGGAACTATATAGTAAGCTGCGGCTGTCGAGAACAATGATTAATGATCATTACATGCCCATGTATAAAAAGATGATAGAACAATTAATCAGGGAACTGGAAAATGAAGAAGAGTATATTTGTGTGATGTGAAAAGAATACGAAAGAAGTATATATTGCATATTCCCTGTTTGGAAAATGAAAATGATTCTTTATACTGAAAGGTCGATCTGGAGATTGGGGATTCTGACTCCTTAGGTGGCTTGACTGGGTAGATCAGTTGGTCGGGAACTTGGGATCAAAGAGATTGGGTAAAATTGTTTTTATTAATTTTATCATTTACATAAAATTAGGGAATTGAATGTAAATGTATATATTCATGTAAACATTAATTATTTAATTATCGTCTTTAAATTGGGTATGATTATGAATTCAAGTCTTCGCCCCGAAGCCAGGTCAACTTTCTTCAGATCATAAACCATTGCTTCATCGAATGTAATGTCACAAAATGAAATTTTTTCAAATAGACCAATGTCAACCACCATATCTATTCTTCAGAAGTTCTGGAGGCTCCTCTTCCATGATGCCTGAACCTGTAGTTGCTAAATATTCTCGAATGGTTGTTTTACGGTCTCCAAGGAATGTATGATCAATAAAGTTGTTGTAGATTGCCTCCCCGAGATTTTTTGCTGCCAGCACACTGCAATAAAAGTAAATCATGTTCAGCTCATGTGCAGAGTAATTGGAGTTATAAAGAAAGGAGCTCTTATAAGTTGCAGATCATCGAATTAACATCTAAGCAAGGAAAACTTAGATGTTTGCAACCTCTCTATGCTGAATCAACTCGTCAGAGAGGTTTTGGAGACCATTGTTAAAATTGGTCAAATTTACATGTAATTTCAGGAAAAGCAAAGCTTTCAATGATTAGAAGAGTGCATGTACCCTAAATAAAGTAAATGTATGCTTAAATAGAGCCTCACCAATGTCGAAGATAAACACGACAAGGTAGGATATCATCTCTCCATATCTTGTGAATGTTATATTGTCCATATCGCTGGAAGTAGATCTCTTGGCTTCCTACAACACAGCTAATATTTCCTTATATCTCAGAGCAATTTCATCAACAACTAAAAAGTTACTTTGGAATTTAATAAAACTATGATTTTATCTCCCATGAGTAGAACTGGTTCATATATAAACTTGGATGTTCAAGTATATAGCTCAAATTCACTATAATCTGCTAGTTTCAAAACAACAAGACGATTCCACTTGGTGAGTGCTCAGAATTCTTAAATTTATCTATACATATTCGTCGAGGATTTTTATCAACAAACTACCAAACCTGCATGATGTGTAAAGATTACACACACACACCCTTCTTTCCTCGTACTACCAAAATCTCTATGTTTGTTCATATATGAGGTATGCAGTTCATTCATACATGAAATCACGATATAAACACATAGAGCATCACATGTGCTCAATCAATTCACAAACAATATAAACATTAAGAAGACAAGAAGCATCATCATTCTTCCACTCTTGACATCCAAAATCTACTTTTAGGAGAATAAGGATATTACCTTTACATCTATTAAGGAAATATTCCTCGTCACTATAACGTGCACAAAGCACCTGTATCAGCATCGAACCAAAAATTATCATCAATCTAACTAATAAGCAGATTACAGAAGTGCACCCTGAAAATACAAGGATAACAGTGCAATGCAAATAGTCTAGTTTCACACTTCTACTCACCGCAGGACTAGCATATGGCTTTCCATCTAATGTTTCAGGTATGACCTTTTAAGAAAAGAAAAATAAAATTATAATTATAACAGAAATACGCGTCAGATAGAGAACACAGATATTTTAAGTATTACAGTCATGAAGTAAACTAGAATTTAACTTACAGCTAAAAAGCGAAACTCGTGCTCCCTCTCAATAAATGAAGGAATCTGATTATGTGAAGTACATATGAATCAGTTGAGTACAGAATATTACATCGATTAAAAAACTACATAGGTAAAGAATTCCACACATACCTCTAAATTATGAATCTCAAAAACAGTAACAAGAAGGTTTTCACCTTCGTAAGGTTCAACGCTTAAGCTTGAAATTTCCTAAATTGTACACAATTAGCAAATCATCAATACATTTAGATTCAAGTTCCTTCAATGTTTATTGAGAAATGTTAAAGAAATACATTAAGGTAGCAAAGACAAAACCTTTATTAAGAAGTATTTTCGCTTCTTTTGCTATTTCAGTTAAACATATTACACTCATATATCAAACGCCTAATGCATAATTAGCACTTCAAAAATTAGACTTTACTGTTTCACTTACTTGGGCATAATACTTGGAAGCTAGTATTCCCAAAAAAAAATTAGAAACTGCTAAAGTTTTAGCTTTCTTACCACCAAAAACATCTACCCTTACTATAGTTTAGTTATATATCACTCTATCAACCACCAAAACTGCCCAATTGACAAGTCTAATTTACTTGAACTGCATGATTCATAATAAAATTAGATCAAAAAATAGGTCAGAAAAATTACATTTTTTATCCTCACTTTGTCACTTTCCCGCCAATCACATATGCATAGTTCAATCACACATTAGAACACAAAAATATGAGCAAAACCTCGGTTTGGGGATTGGCGATACCACGCTGGAAGAAAATGGGAGCCGCGTGAGCGAAAACACGACGAAAGCCTCTCAATCTCGCCACTCGGAAATTGATTAGATCAGGAAATGTACTTCTCGCACTTTTCTCTGTTGATCAACCGTACACGTATAAGCAAATCAATCGGACATTACGAATAATGTACAAATGAAAAACACTATGAAGGTGACGACGACAATGAGAGAGTAATCGTATGTACCAGAGAGGAGAGAGCCGAATCCACAGATTGAGATGAGGCCATCGGGAGAAACGAGTTTCTGGAAATCAGAGTTGTTGCTGAGCTCTGAGTAGTCGGTAATCGGGAGTGCCGGCCAGGCGTCGGGAGAGGACATGGTGGATCGCCGGAAATGTACTCGACGGTGGTCGGTCGAGGAGTGAAGCGGTGAAGAGGTGCGATCAGTGGTTGGGAAAGCGAGTGAAGAAAGATGGTGAATAGGATGCTGCCACGTGTGACGTACTCGCGAAAGAGAAATTGGAGAGATGGCTGAGGCGCGAAGAGGCCAACTCATTGAGAAAGCTGCCAGTGGCGAGGCGGTAACGCTTAATGTTACAAAATAAAATTCATGTCCATGTTCCTTTTGTTTTTATTCAATAATTATGTTGTGTAAAATTATAAATTCACATGGATATTAAATATTAATTATATATAAATATATGAAAATATAAAAAATAACCCGTAGCTTATTAATTTTTAAGAATTTTTTAGTGATTCACTCTCATTTTGTTTAAGCTTTCGGTCGTTCACTTCTTAATTATAATAAAGGTAGAATTATTTTTTATTAAAAAATTTTTATCATCTCAACATATTATTAATTAATAATATTATGTTAATATTTATACTCGTAGCAAAACTAGTTAACTCGAATGAAACTGCATATATAAACCTACTCAAAAAAAAATATAATGATAGATACGGTTTCAATTCTCTCCTCCCCTCCCCCATAAATTGTACTTCCTCTATTCCTAAATAAATGACGTTTTAAAGTGTTTCATCTTATTAAGAAAGTCATTTATTGCTTGTCATTAAGATTGATATGAATTATCACAATTATACTTGCATGAATTAAGTAAATATGTATAAAGTTGCCTAAATAAATAAGAGACATTATGAAAGAATATATTTAAAGATAATAGATGAAAAATAGTAATTAATGCTTCCTAAAAATTTGTAAACTTCAAATATATTAAAAATAAATAAAGTCCCTAAAACGTCACTTATTTAAGAATGGAGAAAGTATTATTATTATTATTGTTATTATTATTTGGACAATCCACTTCTCCTATAAAAATCTCATAGAGCAATGTTGTTTGCTGCATTTATATCTCCCTCTCCTCCATCATTTTAACAAGTCCCAACTAATACTGCCTGCAATCAACAAGTTGTGAAGAATATGGGGGAAATACTGCAGACAGATTCAAAAGTTGTATTCATGGCTGATAGAAAAGAAAACCCAACCTTGCTAGGTCTAATAAAGTATACGTAAATTGGTAGCAGTAGTTTCACCCATATAATAATCCTATGTTGCTGGAAGCATATAGATATAATTTATGGTATTATGTAAGTTGATATTAATGCATGCAATCTGTTGAATGGGCAAAGTAGGCGGATCATGCAAACTAGGCAGCATTTGAACAAACCTTACATCGACACAGGAATTATTATTGCATATGATTTTAAACTAGTAAATATTTAGAGGATGATGCAGATAGCCAACTGCTGATAAGTCCTACACTACTACTAGTATGGAATCCAACTCCCAAGCTAGTTACAAGTTGTCTGCCATAATGCACTTGGGCAATTCAAAAGGCATTCTGTTGGCTGTATCACCATGAGACATGATCCTGCAGTAAGATAAAGATTAGGATGCCACCAACTCCAATGTCAATTCAAGCAAAATAAGTATCATCAGTTCAACCTAGATGTCTCATAAATCAGTTCCCGACTTCCCAATTGTACCTTTTCGTGCACATGTTGCTCTAAGGTGCCTGACCCCTGATTTGATCCGCTTGGAACTCTCGTAAAAGCTTCAGAGACTGGTCATAGAGATTCAGATCAATGCCATCTACATTTCTACCCACTCTTGCCTTCAGTACTGCCTGGAATAAGAAAGTAAATATTATTTAAGTTTAAACCACGCCACGACACACGAAACCAAGCTGTAAATAAATTGCCTATGTACTTGATGTTCATGTGTACCATACGTAGCAGTTGGATCTGGCAATTATTATTGTTTCTGGACTCTGGATCGGAGAGACATTCCCATTATCCCATATCCAACACTATGTTTTCTAGGGTTGCCCATACAAGCAGGCAACTTTTGCCACTCAGTAATAAAGCTTTTTGTAAAAGACAGGGCCACAAATAATGGTATCATGCAGAGACTAGCACATGCCCATACACCAACCATGGGCTTCCATCTACAAGTACTTGAGTACGTATGCATTTAAGAGAATGAATGAAAGAAATCTCAAACCTCATTTGGGGAATGAATATGGAGTTCTCCAATGAACTGGTAGATAGAACTGATTCGAAGGTTGAGGTTCAAGTGCTGGGTGTCAACTTTTAGAGTTGCACCTCCATCATTAAGTATGCCAATTGCAGTCTCCACATTGTAGTCTTGTAGCCTAAAAAACCACAAGAACAATTGAGCTTTTTAAATTTCTTTAAGGATACAGTTAAGTATTCGAATCAACACATTTAGATTCATTGAGTGACTCTGTGTTTCCCGTGAAATTTAATTCACTTGATGGCGTTCCACAGAAAATTTCAACTCAGTTCATTGCATTCCTTTTTTTTCTTTATGCACGAGAATTCGTATCATATATGCATAATAGAAAATGCAACTGTTTGTAATTAGTAATGTGCACAGACGGATTCTACTGGAAAACAAAGAAACATGCACTCAAATGGAACTATAGCTAACAATATAAGAAATTGAAATGACACTCAGTAAAGTGTACCCACTTTCCAGTAACTCGAAGTGAGGCCCCTTCCTTGAAATGTGGACTAGAGGAGCTTAGTTCTTTCAAAGTAACCAATGCACCAGAGCTTATTGTGGAAGAAGTCATATTGAATAACTAGCAACTCACAATTCTGCAAATTGAAAAATCCAAGTAATCAAAGAAACATGACGAAAGTAGAAGAAAAAAGTTTCCAGAAAATCTCGGTCAGTATGTATCAAATAATTGCTTATGGTAATCCACAGAAAGTCTAGCAACAGCATTGACTGCACCGCGCTTTTTCTACACAGCCAACACATTATTTGCAGGCACAAATACAAACATAAATCCTTCTGTGTTAGGTAATTAAAACTGATTCTTTTTCACACACAAAAAAAAAACTTGGAGTGCCTATTTGTTAGCCTAACTTTTAAAAAATAAAACACTTGACATTGAAAACTAATACAACAAGTTAACAAACACTACGTAGATAATAATGATCAACCAAGGCAACAATCATCACACATTACAAGTCTAATAAATAATAAAATTACACCATAAAGCTAGTTCATGGGTTATGTCAAGTCATGGCACTTTAACTTGGGGGCGTCCAAAGCGTTGTCTTGTTCTTTTCTAGCGCCAGGACCCTTAGTCGTCGCCTAGACGAGATCATGGCAATGCCATGACAACTATGGTTAATAATAATAATAAACAGTTCAATTTGAACCTCAACTTCATAATTTCAAAATCAAGGTCGTGTTTAACAAATTCAACAAATAAACACGCATATTCGTCTCCAAAATCCAAACTACCAATTTCATAATAATCTTTAAAAAGACAAATAAAATGAAACAGGAATTTACAGATTGCGATTAAATAAAAAGACAATGAAAAGAAAGATTAGAACAGAAATAAATTTGGGGAAAATACCTGAGGAGAGAATAATAGTGATAAGTTCACTCTCAATAATAGACGAGACCTCTTGGCTCCAATTTTTCCCGCTTTTTATCTTCTTTTTCTTTCTTCAATTGCTGTATTTATATCCCCATTAAGAAATGTATTGGTACTGATGACTGAGGAGTGATGCAAAATCTCGAAGTCCATTTTTTTTCTTATTGTCTTTATGTAAAATGACCATAAAACCACGAACTGGTTTGGGGTAAGGGTAGAGTCAAAGGAGCAAAAAAAGTGGAGTAGTTTTGAATAGAGAAAAAAAAAAGTGAACAATGCCAAGACAAAATTTTCAATCCATTTCTGTTGTTAGTACGACAATTCAAAACATTTTGGGATAATTTTCAGGTTCCTTAGTTCTGTTCGTGGATTAAATCCATTTCTGTTGTTCCTTGTGCCCGTGCAATTGTTGATACCCCATATTTCTTGGATATTTACGTTTAGACAAACTCTCATCTCTATTCTGAGACGTCAAAATGCTGATAGAAAATGACACAACTGAAACTGTTTGCCAAGTCTCTGTTTTTTTAACATTGCCAGAACTGCTTTGAATATTATTTGAAACATTAAACAAATTTCGAATAACACCAACTGTGATTTGAAGATTAATGGAATATGAAGTCGAAACAACAGAATTACATCAGATATATACATGGAAAATCAGAGGCTTCGTATTGCACCTATAAAGTCCAATGATTAATTATAATTACATCAACCCAATGCGGGATATACCAATTCCTTAAAAAATATCTCCAGTGCAGGGCAGCTTACAACTTCAAAATGTTGTTCTACTTCTTGACATTCTTTTCGCGCACAGTGGTGCATCTTGGATACAGAACTTTCGGCGACAAGTTGAGATGAGATAAATCATTTACAGTGTACCCGGGCTTATATAAATATAAAAGAATATACTCCTCGCCATTTCTGTACATTCAATGTACTCTACGGATAGAGGAATACATAGAGTTGTTCTCTGTGTGGGTGTGTGATTATTTGGATTGGTATTTGTGATGAGAATGTGTGCAAGTGTGCACCCTAGAGTACAACAAAACATCTCCTCTTCTTGACAAGAAAAAATCTGTCAATGAAAAACTTGAGAAGACGCATAATACTCACTTTCTTTGAATACAGGTCTTAAATCTTCTTTGCACATAAAATCCAAAGGGAAAGACACCAGATGCCCCTTTACTGACTTCAATCTTTCCATGGGATCGGTTCCCTTTACATTTCCATCCTGATATGATTCCAGCTTCATGGGGGCGATTCCTAAATCAATTGTTGTGTGCCCAAGTTTCTCCTTCAAGCGGGTCATGGATTGTCTAAGTCCAGCTCTGCGTGTAATGATAGCATTTCTTACATGTTGGAAATTGAGGCACACAAAGATAGAAGGGAAGACGGAATCATGAATCATACCTGGATTGTATAAGATCGTTAGGGATGCAAGAAATTACATCTTGATAGATCATTGTATTTGTCTGTTCATAACACATTAACATGCCGTAGTTAGTTGCATTTGGAAATTAAAAGAAAAAGCAAATTGAGATAATTTTTTTGGGCTGTTGTCCCTGATTACAAGTTCTTTACAATAAAATATTTACACAGTTTACTGTCTCAATCTCTACCCAATAAGAAAATATATATTGAATTCTTAAGGGGGGAAAAAAATGTTTACATTAGCTCTAGTAGTCCCTAGCTCAAGAATAGCATATTTCCTACACTCACCTTTGCAGTTGCCATCCATATATCCTTGTACGTTGAATCAATCACCGGATCAATGATTTGGCCTATCTGGAAATAGGGGGAAAAGAAAGAAGCGTACATTATCAGTTAAATATTCAATGATGGTTCCTTGAATGTGTAGATATTTTGAAAAATGAATGAACCTCTCCGGCATGAAGACCAAGGTGCTCAGACCAAAGTGAAAGGCGCAGACTTGAAGCAAACTTTCCAGCAGTCCATGGTTTGCCTCCCATGAATGTATCAACTAATTCTTTGTCTTCAATAAGTACACCAATCTGATACAACATTTTTGTGGAAGTCATGGATGCACATAAAAAGAAGAGCACAAAAACAAAAATTGTAAGTGGTAGGAATAGCTTTAGAAATTTAAAAGAGTGCATTGACTGATGAGATAGATTTAGTAAGAACTTAAATAGTCAACAATGACTACAATATTACGCACATCAATCAGAAACGAGAAACAATTCTAAAAGTAGGCATTACACGAATTACATAGTCATGGGAAAAAGTAATGAAATCCAAAATTCTCATAAAAGCCGAGCTGACAATTTGCAATAAAAATTATTTAACCTGTGCATTAATTTAGTTCAATTAATATATATATATATATATATATATATATATCAATAACAAGAAAAAATACATAATGTTTAATAAGAAAAGGTACTCGTAGAATTATTAGGAAGAAAATTAATTTTCTAATCTAGCCAGTCTACAGATCAGATGACTTGACGATTTTCCTAAGCACGGAACTCTAGCATCTATGCAGTCACCACAGAACTCCAATTGCATATACATATATATATATATATATATATATGAAAATACATAATCTTATATAAGAAAAGGTACCACTTAGAATTATTAGAACAAACTTAATTTTCTTATCTAGCAATCTATAGGTCAGATGGCTTAACAATTTTCCTAAGCACACAGCTCTAGCATCCAAGCAGTCGCCACATAACTTGTGATTTCCATACGGGTTATTTAGAATTAATTCACAGTTAGATTTATTTTATTTTTCTTAAAAAGAATGAGACTCAAAGTGCAACTCCAAAAGTGATGAAAGAGAATCCATGGATGCAAAGAGGAGAGGACAAACATTACAGGGAGTTCAAATTGAAAGCTATTGCACATAGCTTTTCAAACCAAGAAAAAAAAAATCAAACTATTACATTTATCAGTTTCCTAATCTCTAGAAAAAGCATTATGCTTCAACTGCAGGAAATCTATATCAAACAGTTTCACGATTCAAACTTGGAAATAAAAATTGCAATGCTGAAGGAACTATAAATTAGAAATGATACTTCAGAGTCTCTTGATCCAAGCAAACTTCTGTCATTAATGTTAGCAGATCCAATCAAGGCTGTACAGTCATCAACTATCATGACCTTACTATGAACATACACCTGCAGTAAAAAAAGAGAAGGTTGTTGGTTGTGACATCTGCACGTGGTAGAAGCTAGACTTTCAATACATTTTATATTTTAAGAATATATGTAAATTTGTTGATCTTTAACAGCTGTTGCCGATTAACATGAGCGAAAGCTTTGAAACCCTATACTTCCATGATATGTGCACACGAATGACCCACTCAATGAGGGGACTATACATGATAAGTGAACTTTCTTTTTTTTCTTTTCTTTTTTTTGTTTCTAAATTTGTACTTCCCTTTTGTATGATTAACAGCTGATTTTTTAGTTTCCTACTCATTCCATATTTTTGATTTTCTTAGGGGGATGGAGGTTAGTAGTAACATTTGAGTTGCTCTGCTACGTCAATGAGTACTTATCCAAAAAATTTTTTTGGCATCGACATGTCCATCAGGCTGGCCACATCCCCTAGCATGGTCTATTTTATATGATGATCAATATCTCAAAGCTGTAAATGGACCTACATCACTCACTAATCCTACTACCCATGTAAACAACCAGCTATTATAAAATGCATTATGTTGGGGAGAGCGAACAAATAGTTACATGACCAGCATGCATAACTAGCTATAGGGCCATGAGAGAAAGAGATCCTTATAAACACATTTTTCACACGTGGGGAAGAGAAGAACTATAAAAAAACGTAAGCAGAGGCGTGCATTCATGAAGATAATACCAGACTAGCAGCCACTGGACCACCATCGAAGAGTCTACCATAAGCTCTTAGACCATAGAATGATATGTAATCATGCATTCTAGCACCGAGAAGATCATAGAGATTATGCAATATAGAATTATGTCCTCTACATATTGTTCGATATTGCCAATGCATAATCGCTCTCACAGATGCTGCACCGCCATCATCAAGACCACCCTATATAACATATCACTTAATAGTTAATACAAAATTTCTATATCCTAAAATTGAAGAAAAACCTTTAGGTGTTAGTACCTGGAAACCAGGAAGGAGTGGTATGACAATAATAACTCTGAAGGACTTCTTTTCATGGTATGCCCGCTTGATACGTCTATATAATGATTCTAAAACACGGTTTCGTATAATCTCATCTCCTGAAAGACCTGAAATGAAGAATTGATTCTGGAACAAGATGGCCATGCATTAAAAAAGCACAAGTCAGAAACATTTTGTTTTTTTTCTATAATTATTATTTATTATTATTAAGTATATATATATTTTTTGCAAAGGCTCCTACAGTCACTACCATTCAGGTGCGCACAAGGAACCCCCTGACCCCAGAGGCCTCTATAAAGTTTTGAACCTATGACATGTACCTATTAGAGGTACGTATGACGATGCCCACAATCACTTGTGAGTCTATAAAGCCTATCCAAATACTTAATGTATATATCACCAAATATCAAGTAGGAAAATCGAAACTTCCAAAAATATAGCAAATCTTATGTAATAACATGCAAATAATAGATATATTTGGTTTGAACTTGGAAATGACATGTTAAGCCTTCACCTGTGATAATATGCGTCACTCTCATGTGGGGTTGATTAGATCAGGAAATGTACTTCTCGCACTTTTCTCTGTTGATCAACCGTACACGTATAAGCAAATCAATCGGACATTACGAATAATGTACAAATGAAAAACACTATGAAGGTGACGACGACAATGAGAGAGTAATCGTATGTACCAGAGAGGAGAGAGCCGAATCCACAGATTGAGATGAGGCCATCGGGAGAAACGAGTTTCTGGAAATCAGAGTCGTTGCTGAGCTCTGAGTAGTCGGTAATCGGGAGTGCCGGCCAGGCGTCGGGAGAGGACATGGTGGATCGCCGGAAATGTACTCGACGGTGGTCGGTCGAGGAGTGAAGCGGTGAAGAGGTGCGATCAGTGGTTGGGAAAGCGAGTGAAGAAAGATGGTGAATAGGATGCTGCCACGTGTGACGTACTCGCGAAAGAGAAATTGGAGAGATGGCTGAGGCGCGAAGAGGCCAACTCATTGAGAAAGCTGCCAGTGGCGAGGCGGTAACGCTTAATGTTACAAAATAAAATTCATGTCCATGTTCCTTTTGTTTTTATTCAATAATTATGTTGTGTAAAATTATAAATTCACATGGATATTAAATATTAATTATATATAAATATATGAAAATATAAAAAATAACCCGTAGCTTATTAATTTTTAAGAATTTTTTAGTGATTCACTCTCATTTTGTTTAAGCTTTCGGTCGTTCACTTCTTAATTATAATAAAGGTAGAATTATTTTTTATTAAAAAATTTTTTATCATCTCAACATATTATTAATTAATAATATTATGTTAATATTTATACTCGTAGCAAAACTAGTTAACTCGAATGAAACTGCATATATAAACCTACTCAAAAAAAAATATAATGATAGATACGGTTTCAATTCTCTCCTCCCCTCCCCCCCCCATAAATTGTACTTCCTCTATTCCTAAATAAATGACGTTTTAAAGTGTTTCATCTTATTAAGAAAGTCATTTATTGCTTGTCATTAAGATTGATATGAATTATCACAATTATACTTGCATGAATTAAGTAAATATGTATAAAGTTGCCTAAATAAATAAGAGACATTATGAAAGAATATATTTAAAGATAATAGATGAAAAATAGTAATTAATGCTTCCTAAAAATTTGTAAACTTCAAATATATTAAAAATAAATAAAGTCCCTAAAACGTCACTTATTTAAGAATGGAGAAAGTATTATTATTATTATTATTATTATTTGGACAATCCACTTCTCCTATAAAAATCTCATAGAGCAATGTTGTTTGCTGCATTTATATCTCCCTCTCCTCCATCATTTTAACAAGTCCCAACTAATACTGCCTGCAATCAACAAGTTGTGAAGAATATGGGGGAAATACTGCAGACAGATTCAAAAGTTGTATTCATGGCTGATAGAAAAGAAAACCCAACCTTGCTAGGTCTAATAAAGTATACGTAAATTGGTAGCAGTAGTTTCACCCATATAATAATCCTATGTTGCTGGAAGCATATAGATATAATTTATGGTATTATGTAAGTTGATATTAATGCATGCAATCTGTTGAATGGGCAAAGTAGGCGGATCATGCAAACTAGGCAGCATTTGAACAAACCTTACATCGACACAGGAATTATTATTGCATATGATTTTAAACTAGTAAATATTTAGAGGATGATGCAGATAGCCAACTGCTGATAAGTCCTACACTACTACTAGTATGGAATCCAACTCCCAAGCTAGTTACAAGTTGTCTGCCATAATGCACTTGGGCAATTCAAAAGGCATTCTGTTGGCTGTATCACCATGAGACATGATCCTGCAGTAAGATAAAGATTAGGATGCCACCAACTCCAATGTCAATTCAAGCAAAATAAGTATCATCAGTTCAACCTAGATGTCTCATAAATCAGTTCCCGACTTCCCAATTGTACCTTTTCGTGCACATGTTGCTCTAAGGTGCCTGACCCCTGATTTGATCCGCTTGGAACTCTCGTAAAAGCTTCAGAGACTGGTCATAGAGATTCAGATCAATGCCATCTACATTTCTACCCACTCTTGCCTTCAGTACTGCCTGGAATAAGAAAGTAAATATTATTTAAGTTTAAACCACGCCACGACACACGAAACCAAGCTGTAAATAAATTGCCTATGTACTTGATGTTCATGTGTACCATACGTAGCAGTTGGATCTGGCAATTATTATTGTTTCTGGACTCTGGATCGGAGAGACATTCCCATTATCCCATATCCAACACTATGTTTTCTAGGGTTGCCCATACAAGCAGGCAACTTTTGCCACTCAGTAATAAAGCTTTTTGTAAAAGACAGGGCCACAAATAATGGTATCATGCAGAGACTAGCACATGCCCATACACCAACCATGGGCTTCCATCTACAAGTACTTGAGTACGTATGCATTTAAGAGAATGAATGAAAGAAATCTCAAACCTCATTTGGGGAATGAATATGGAGTTCTCCAATGAACTGGTAGATAGAACTGATTCGAAGGTTGAGGTTCAAGTGCTGGGTGTCAACTTTTAGAGTTGCACCTCCATCATTAAGTATGCCAATTGCAGTCTCCACATTGTAGTCTTGTAGCCTAAAAAACCACAAGAACAATTGAGCTTTTTAAATTTCTTTAAGGATACAGTTAAGTATTCGAATCAACACATTTAGATTCATTGAGTGACTCTGTGTTTCCCGTGAAATTTAATTCACTTGATGGCGTTCCACAGAAAATTTCAACTCAGTTCATTGCATTCCTTTTTTTTCTTTATGCACGAGAATTCGTATCATATATGCATAATAGAAAATGCAACTGTTTGTAATTAGTAATGTGCACAGACGGATTCTACTGGAAAACAAAGAAACATGCACTCAAATGGAACTATAGCTAACAATATAAGAAATTGAAATGACACTCAGTAAAGTGTACCCACTTTCCAGTAACTCGAAGTGAGGCCCCTTCCTTGAAATGTGGACTAGAGGAGCTTAGTTCTTTCAAAGTAACCAATGCACCAGAGCTTATTGTGGAAGAAGTCATATTGAATAACTAGCAACTCACAATTCTGCAAATTGAAAAATCCAAGTAATCAAAGAAACATGACGAAAGTAGAAGAAAAAAGTTTCCAGAAAATCTCGGTCAGTATGTATCAAATAATTGCTTATGGTAATCCACAGAAAGTCTAGCAACAGCATTGACTGCACCGCGCTTTTTCTACACAGCCAACACATTATTTGCAGGCACAAATACAAACATAAATCCTTCTGTGTTAGGTAATTAAAACTGATTCTTTTTCACACACAAAAAAAAAAACTTGGAGTGCCTATTTGTTAGCCTAACTTTTAAAAAATAAAACACTTGACATTGAAAACTAATACAACAAGTTAACAAACACTACGTAGATAATAATGATCAACCAAGGCAACAATCATCACACATTACAAGTCTAATAAATAATAAAATTACACCATAAAGCTAGTTCATGGGTTATGTCAAGTCATGGCACTTTAACTTGGGGGCGTCCAAAGCGTTGTCTTGTTCTTTTCTAGCGCCAGGACCCTTAGTCGTCGCCTAGACGAGGTCATGGCAATGCCATGACAACTATGGTTAATAATAATAATAAACAGTTCAATTTGAACCTCAACTTCATAATTTCAAAATCAAGGTCGTGTTTAACAAATTCAACAAATAAACACGCATATTCGTCTCCAAAATCCAAACTACCAATTTCATAATAATCTTTAAAAAGACAAATAAAATGAAACAGGAATTTACAGATTGCGATTAAATAAAAAGACAATGAAAAGAAAGATTAGAACAGAAATAAATTTGGGGAAAATACCTGAGGAGAGAATAATAGTGATAAGTTCACTCTCAATAATAGACGAGACCTCTTGGCTCCAATTTTTCTTCCCCCTTTCCCGCTTTTTATCTTCTTTTTCTTTCTTCAATTAAGAAATGTATTGGTACTGATGACTGAGTGATGCAAAATCTCGAAGTCCATTTTTTTTCTTATTGTCTTTATGTAAAATGACCATAAAACCACGAACTGGTTTGGGGTAAGGGTAGCAAAAAAAGTGGAGTAGTTTTGAATAGAGAAAAAACAAGTGAACAATGCCAAGACAAAATTTTCAATCCATTTCTATTGTTAGTACGACAATTCAAAACATTTTGGGATAATTTTCAGGTTCCTTAGTTCTGTTCGTGGATTAAATCCATTTCTGTTGTTCCTTGTGCCCGTGCAATTGTTGATACCCCATATTTCTTGGATATTTACGTTTAGACAAACTCTCATCTCTATTCTGAGACGTCAAAATGCTGATAGAAAATGACACAACTGAAACTGTTTGCCAAGTCTCTGTTTTTTTAACATTGCCAGAACTGCTTTGAATATTATTTGAAACATTAAACAAATTTCGAATAACACCAACTGTGATTTGAAGATTAATGGAATATGAAGTCGAAACAACAGAATTACATCAGATATATACATGGAAAATCAGAGGCTTCGTATTGCACCTATAAAGTCCAATGATTAATTATAATTACATCAACCCAATGCGGGATATACCAATTCCTTAAAAAATATCTCCAGTGCAGGGCAGCTTACAACTTCAAAATGTTGTTCTACTTCTTGACATTCTTTTCGCGCACAGTGGTGCATCTTGGATACAGAACTTTCGGCGACAAGTTGAGATGAGATAAATCATTTACAGTGTACCCGGGCTTATATAAATATAAAAGAATATACTCCTCGCCATTTCTGTACATTCAATGTACTCTACGGATAGAGGAATACATAGAGTTGTTCTCTGTGTGGGTGTGTGATTATTTGGATTGGTATTTGTGATGAGAATGTGTGCAAGTGTGCACCCTAGAGTACAACAAAACATCTCCTCTTCTTGACAAGAAAAAATCTGTCAATGAAAAACTTGAGAAGACGCATAATACTCACTTTCTTTGAATACAGGTCTTAAATCTTCTTTGCACATAAAATCCAAAGGGAAAGACACCAGATGCCCCTTTACTGACTTCAATCTTTCCATGGGATCGGTTCCCTTTACATTTCCATCCTGATATGATTCCAGCTTCATGGGGGCGATTCCTAAATCAATTGTTGTGTGCCCAAGTTTCTCCTTCAAGCGGGTCATGGATTGTCTAAGTCCAGCTCTGCGTGTAATGATAGCATTTCTTACATGTTGGAAATTGAGGCACACAAAGATAGAAGGGAAGACGGAATCATGAATCATACCTGGATTGTATAAGATCGTTAGGGATGCAAGAAATTACATCTTGATAGATCATTGTATTTGTCTGTTCATAACACATTAACATGCCGTAGTTAGTTGCATTTGGAAATTGAAAGAAAAAGCAAATTGAGATAATTTCTTACATTTTGTTGAGCTCGTCATTATTATTCCACAATATGCTGCCGTGTAGGAGGAGAGAGCCGGTGGATTGCCGGTGGAAAAGGTAAAATTTGCGGCGGAGCGTAAGGGAAGGTTGCGAAGGTGTTGTTAAGCTACAATAGCCTTTCTACTCTCTTCTCTTCTCTTCTCTTCTTCCGAACGCCGCTGCACAGCCTGTTGCCTGCCTGATTTTCTTCACCAGGTTTAAGTGGCATATTTGTAATTTACATTCGCAGATGATATTAATGAGTTCGGAAATTTGGGCACTTATTTTAATAAATTACTTATAAGTTAAAATTTATCATTTTTTTGACAACATTTTGATTTATAAATTATAAATTATAAATTATAAATTAAATTAAATTAAAATATGAAATTATTTGACTAAAATGATTTATAAGTCAAAATAAAATGCAAAGACGATTAAAATAAAGGTTAGTGAATTTCTACATTTGGTTAAACATATTTATTTTAAAATTACTTGTAAGTCAATTGTTAAAAAATAAGAAATTGTTACTTTTCATAAATTACTTATAAGTCAATTAATAAGATAAAAAAGTCACAATCAAACTTTTAAATTAATTTGACCAACTCATAAGTTGTGGTTGAACAAGCCTTAAACTAAATTACAAATTGAAGTTTAGACTTTAAATTTTATTTTCACTAAAATTTTAATTTTGACTGACAGTTACCCTAAATTTTGAGCGCACAAGTAATTCATCCCCTCCGCACCTTACTTATTAAAATAGTTAACACTCTAAACTTTAGTATGAAGACTGAAGAGTACAAAATATTTTGAAACTCTAACCTTTTAGTCGAAAATTAAATTTAGAGTGAAAATTAAATTTAAACCTAAAATATTAGATGCAATTTGTGATTTAGTCAGAACTTTACTCGAATTCACTGGATTGTTTCACATTAAATTTATCAAACATTTATCAGGCCTAATTTCAAGCTAAATATTTATATTTTAATTATATTTTTAAATTCTGTAATCAAAGTTGTTTCCTCTTTTTAATTTCTACTCACCCAGATACAAAGAAATGGAATGGTTTAATTCTATCACTCCTAGCCCAACTTTGAACGCATAAACCTCCTTATAATTGTCAGCCCAAACACAAGCAAAGCCATACATATATTGTCTACTCTTATTATCAATACTTCAATTTCATAGAAGAGAGGAAGGGATGAGAGTATGCTTGAATTGATACATTTCTTACCTTAGTTTGGGTTTGATGATTGCCAATTTGATTATCACCCTCACTACAATTCCAGCTAATACTTCAATTGCTTGTTTCTTGGTTTAGCTTCTTAGAATCTGCTAGTCTTGGGAACTTTAGAATTTTGAGCAAGAGAGGTGGAGAGTGAGAGTGTTACGGGAATGGAGGTTGCTGGGGTTATGCTAGGCTAGAAATGGAATGGTTTAATTCTATCCCTCCTATCCCAACTTACACTGTGCCCTAACAATCTCGTTGACTTAGACAGTTGGTTTAAAACTTACGCAAATGAAGTAGGCCCATAATAGCCCGTGGGCTGGGCCCATACCCGGTCCTTAAGAACCAGACTTCTTCAGAATCAAAACATTTTTCAACCAAAAATCAAAACACTCACAAAACCCGTAGAAGAAAGAGAAAAGCCTAAGAAACTTCAATTGATTCAGTAATGGCGGCCAAGAACCACGGCAATGATTCCAAGAAGAGAAAGCGAATTCCAGGCGCGAAAGGTGACGTAAAGAAATTCAGTTCGAAGAAATCGAGATTTACTGTTAATTCTCCCAATAAGAATTCGAGGAAACATTTCAATTCATCCAAACATGAACCAGCAGCTAAGACGAAGTTCGAGAAATCAGAGAAACTGTACCTAAAACCAAGCGAGAAGCTCGTTTACAAGCAAAGGTTTAAGTGTTTATCCTTTTCTTCGCCTTTCATTATGCTTGAGCTTTGTATATGCTTTAATAGTACTTTTTTTTCCAAACACGAAGTTTAATATTAACTGCATTGCATTGATTATGCACAACCCAACACAGCTTTATCGTAATTCGAATTGGAATAAGAAATATAGCCTCATATTTACTTTTTTCTTTTGGGTTTCTGGATATTTTGCAGGAGCTTGCTGAAGCTAGGAAAAAGAAGAGGAAGCGACATTACTCTCTTGAACAAGTTTGTATTGTCTGCTTTACACCATTATTACTGTGGCTTTGGTTTTTAAATCATTGAATATAGTTTAAATATGCTTGAGAAACAGTTGCATTTGCAGCATAACAATATTGAGAATTAGCTTGCGACAAAAACTTTTTCTCACAAGGTGATATATGTTGGTGCCATCTTTCTCTGTTTTGTTTTTGCTAAAAATTCAGAGTTCACCATCTGGACTTGTCTCATGTGTGTGATCACAATTTTGATTTGATTCAAGTTAAAACATGAAACACTATGTTGTCATTTATCTTTGAAAAACTCACTGTAACCTCCCTCTATCTCTCTCTACCCACAACATTTGATTTATAGGGAATAATCATCAATCGAGATCAGCTACAGGAATTATGATAAACCACGGTCATATTTTCTTCTGTATCATATTACATTATTACTTCGTCCTAAATATAATTTTAATTCTTCATTCATGTTTGCAGCTCCGTTTGAAAATTTGATCAAATTAGGCTTATTTTTTGAGTTCTATCTTACTTTTTCCAGTACTCATTGTTTGAATGTGCGTGCATGAGGTGAATTATGTTCCCCATCTTCTGGAGGTTCAACTTTGGCTTCATGCCCTCAATAAAATTATATTTTAAGAGTGGAACTCTTATACATATTTACATGTTTTGGAATACTGATAGCCTATTAAGTAACTCTATGTGGTTTCTGTGCTTGATAAATTATTAGTCTTTTTCAAATTCTTAGGAGCTTGCAGTATTGTGGGAAAAGATGCGATGTCGGAATATTGGCAAAGAAGATAGATCCAAGTGTGTATTTTGATTCAAAATTCTATATTTTTGGTCATTATATATCATGTGTTATAATTAGTTTTATTCATACTTTTTAAATTTAAAGGTAGGTGAGTGAAGCTTTAAAGAAGATGAAGGGAAATTTTTTTGAAATTGCTGGCTCCCATGTTTCTTCTTGTGTTCTCCAGGTAATTTCTGGTGTCTTCTTTATGGATGTTGTCCAAGCCTAATTATGTTTTTTCAGTAGCCTGTATTAACTATATTTCTTGAACTTTAGACTTGTGTTAAGTACTGTTCACAAGAAGAAAGAAACGCCGTGTTCGAGGAGCTTAGGCCTCATTTTCTCTCCCTAGCTTGTAACACTTATGCAGTCCATCTGGCGACAAAAATGTTAGATAATGGTATGGCTAACTTGTTATAAGATGCTGCTGTATAATTACTTGAGAGACTAGTTTTTGTTTTTTGCACGTATGACTTTGTTGTGTTAAGCATATTTTTGTTATATCTGCAGCTTCAAAGGAACAGCTGGCAGAATTTATTTCCTCCCTCCACGGGCATGTTGCTTCTCTTCTTCGACATATGGTTGGCTCAGTTGGTAAGGCAAAAGCTTTTTGACTTTGCTAGAAGGCACATAGTGTGATGACCTTTCCTATCTCCTCATTATGGAAGATTTACTTGATTCTTGCCTTGTGGGTGATTATAACTGTAGTATTAATCCGGAGAGACGATCAGAATTACGTTTTGAGCTTAGTTGTTTTAGGTTTTGCTTAGTTAGTACAATTGTGGTTCTGTTGGTGGTTGAATAGGATAGAGTTTTAGTGATTATGTCCTACACATAATAGGTTTTTCCAATTTTTTGATTCATAATTCATATTCATGAATCATTCATTAGATTCGCTATTGTATTTGTATATTTTATATACGATATACAAATAGCCAATTAATATATTATTCTATTATATTTTATTCTGATAAAGTTCTTTTTAATATAAATATTAATTTAATATAAAAAATAATGTAGAATAAAAGAATAGAAAAAATACGGGGAATACTTTCAAGGAGTGGTTGGTCCGTCAGAAAAGAAAAAGAAAAGGGGGCTTTAATGTTTAATCTTATGGTGTCTGACTTCTTTATTATGTCTGACTTACTCCATGTAAAAGCTAAGGTGTTCGCATTTTCGAAAAAAAGTAGCATGTGCTCTATTCTAGGCTGGCTCACTTAGTCCAGATCTTTGGTTTGTCTATCGTTGCAGGTTACAATGTCAATTTAACACTACTTGGTTTTGCAGTTGTTGAGCATGCTTTCCAGTTGGGAAATGCAACTCAAAAACAGGAGCTTTTGATGGAATTGTATTCTACTGAGCTGCAATTGTTTAAGGATCTGGTCTCTATGAAAGAAAGCAGGTAAAAGACTAGCTTTTCAAAATATGTTCCTAACTCTTTTATTCTTGAAGTGTGGCTTTATCTTCAACACAAGTCTGGCAAATAATATTCCTGTACGTATAGCTTCCCTAGATCCATCTCCCGAAGATTTTGTTACAGACAGCATTTTGAGTTTATACTTCACTTATAGACCCCACTCCCCCCCCCAAGAAAAATTTAAATAATAATAATAATAATAATAATAAAATAGTAAAATTTATACTTAACAGTTCAAGGATAAAAAGTTTATGAAGATAACTATGAGTAATTCAGGACAAAAGCTGAATTTTGGAGTTCAAAACTTTAAAGGAAAATCCATTTTAGCAAAGAGTTGAAGATTTGCCCTTGAGAGTTCTTTTTATTTTCTATGGCAGGAAAGGAACAGAATCTTTAACAACCACAAAGCTTGCTTTTGGTTTGAGATAGATTGAAGTTCTTATTCAAGCGAAAGTGCATGTATGAAGGTTGGCGCCTAGGACATACCTGAATTGGTTTTGCTGCCAATATTGGGGTGTAACTATGATTGTGTACCGATTGTAGATTGTTAGAACATGGTGCTTATGGGTTGTCTATTTTTTATATCAATAAACTGACATTTATTTTTTCCCAAAACATAAAAACTATGGAGTGATTATTTCAGCTAGTTGGAAACTCTTCTTTTCTTATTTTTCCATTCCCTTTATCATCATGTTGGTGTCTTTTAATTAGAATCTTTCTGGAAGCAATATTGTGTATGTTCACCCGTCTTACTTTTATAACATTGTATTAGATTAAGAACCTAGTTGTCTATATTACATGCACATATGTTTACTCCTTGTTCAATTAAGTTTTTGCTCTAAGGACTGGCATATTTGCTCAATGTCATCTATGTGTTGGTCTCGATACTTCTAATTATATGCACTTAGAATTTCATTTACTGTGATGTTTACTATACTTATCAAATTAAGATTGTATGGTTTCATGTTGGATTTCCACTGATTGAATCCAATATCATGCAACAATAATGAGATTTTCAGGTTAGTTGATATAATTTCTAAGCTGCGCCTTCAAAAAGCTTCAGTTTTAAGGCACATGACTTCTTTGTTTCAACCAATTCTGGAGAAAGGTATAGTGGATCACTCTATCATACACAGGGCATTGATGGAGTTCTTCAGCATTGCTGACGAGGTATGCTGGCGTTGTAACATGTTTCGAATTTAAGCAATTGTTTTGGAGATACTTGTATAATTGCCTTCTGGCTAGGCTTTTTCATCCCAGTGGTTAACTCTTTTTTCCTAAATCATGTCTGTTGAAAGGCGTCTGCCGCAGATGTAATCCAACAGTTGTCAGGTCCACTCCTTGTTCGGATGATCCATACTAAAGATGGATCCAGAATTGGGATGTTGTGCATCAAACATGGGAGTGCAAAGGTGTTATGAAATTTCTCTTATAAATTTACCTCACTCACGTGGACATTTTAGTTTTCACTTTATTCCTAATATTGTTAAACTTCTTCATTTGTTTCAGGAGAGGAAGAAAATAGTTAAAGGACTCAAAGGTCATGTGAGCAAGATAGCTCATGATAGATTTGGAAGTATGGTACGATACTAATAGGGAGTCAATGAGTCATTGTGTCATTTGTTTAATGTTATCCAACAAACATTATAATGAGGTCCACTAATTGTTTCCAGTTTTTCCCATTTTCTCTTCTCTAATTCCAATTTTTTTTCTCTCCTTAAATATCTCTTTTGTTATTTATTTTCAGCTGCTTGTAAGCATTCTTTCAACTGTTGATGACACGAAACTTGTAACAAAGGTTGGTTCCTACAGATTCGATGGATAAACTTTTACCTGAGTAAAGGAACTTAACTTTTGACTGGGCTTAATATTCTAGGTTATCATTCGCGAACTTCAAGCTGTTTTGAAAGAGATTATTTTGGATAAGGTTTGTCATCTTACTCTGCCTTTTCTTAATGTAACAGTAAAGATGAAGTGAGCTTGTTGTAGATAAAGTGATACTCTTCTTACTTCTCGTGCCTTACAAGCCCTTAGGTTTATAGGAAATTACTGAAGTGTTCACCTTTTGAAACCTTTCGCACTCTGGATTGAAAAGGCAGCTTCTTACCAGAATAGATGTACTCACTTTTAATAAAGTGTTAAAAGAACATGACTAGTTTTGTTTTGTTTTTGCTTCCTTGAACTAAAATCTTTTTTAGTTTCCTTCCCTGAACTGATATATTATGCAGAATAATTTTTACATATATACTGCTTTTTTTTCCCTTTTTTCCCTTGTTCTAAATTGAGTATATCTAATTTGAAATTTAAATTTTCAGAATGGAAGACGCCCATTGCTGCAGCTACTTTATCCCAATTGTTCACACTATTTCAGTCCAGATGATCTAGCTTCTCTTGATCTATCTATTCCTTCTCTCTGCACCAAGGCAACTCTACGGCTGCTTATTAGCTATTTGTAAAACATGGGGAAAAAATCCTTTGAAAGTGATGCAGCTATATGGAAATTTAATTTGTTTATATTGTTTGTTTTCTCTCCACATCAGGGTGGCAGGGAAAGAAATTTTGAGCTGGATGAGAAAACAAAATCTTCAGAGGTTGATGAAGCTGCTGAAGAGGACAAGAGTGACACTGAGGATATCACTGCCAACTTATGTCCAAGCGCTAATGAAACTTTGAACTCAAGTGAGGGTGGAAAAAAGGACTCACTTTACGAAGACAAGAATTGTTGGTCAACAGTGGTCTTGCTGAGGTGTGTTGCTTCAGTATATTACCCACACAGCTTATTAAATATGAATTTATATTTTATATTTATTTGCACTTTTTCGTTTTGTTTTGGTTGTTGAGGAGTGTGTATTTGTAGTTTCTAAAATATATAGGTAACTTTATTACTTTACTGTTTACTTATCGCAAATGACTGGTTTTGAGCTTAAGTTGGTTTCTGGTATTCATGCAGCACATCTAATTTATTTTTCCATCCACTTGTTGGTGATCCATGCAGAGTCTCATTGCTTGTTGTGAGGAGGCGGGAGAATTACTTCGATCAAATTTTGGAAAAGAGGTCATATATGAGGTGATTATCTTGTTTCTATACCAATATCTCGTAGATTTTAGTGGTTTGAAAGGCGTTAAACACGCTTCTTTCGTCTCCTCGACTGAGTTCATGTTGATTATATATGTAGGTAGCAACTGGTGGTGCCGGTGGCATTCTCCACATTGCATCTGTGGCGGCGCAGCCTAAATTGGAGGGATCAGAAGAGGAACATGTATTTGAAAACTTCCATTCTAGCAGGACCCTCAGAAAGTTGGTTTTAGATTGTCCCACCTTTGCTTCTATTTTATGGGAGAAAGAAAGCTTTGAAAGGGAAGTGTAAAATGTGGGCTCAAGGTCACAGGTTAGAGAACAACTTGCTACTTGTTTAGTTCAATGCATTTCATGTAATATGGTCGTAAAGTTGAATATATTTCTGACTGGTGGTGGTACCCATTGCCATTTGCAGTTGTAAGGTAGTTACTGCGTTCTTGGAATCTGTTGTCCGTGAACTGGCAAAAGAAGAGCTGCAGCCCTTGATAGATGGCGGAATGCTCAAATTACCTGAGACCGAGTAGCCAGTCATCCGAGGCAGATTGGCCCGGGAACTGCAGCCTGGGATAGGTTTCTTGGGTGCACAAGGTATTGGGATATGTTAAATTTAAGTAGTGGCTGCGAGCGACAAATAGCTCATGCTAGAAAATTATACAAAAACAGTTTCATGCTTCATAAATATTTGTAATTTTATAAAATTTATCCTACTGTGTTTAATTAACTGAAAAACTAACCCAAAACAAAAGTACTTTTTTTTTATTTTATTAAAAATAAAAAGCATCTGGGCCCCGCGTTCACCTTCGCACTCCTCCTCTCTCCTTATCTTCCTTCCTTTCTCCCCAGTCCCCACGTTGATTCTTAGCCTTAACGTACGCACTCTGCCTCCAATTCCATTACCCCAACCTGACGTATTACATTTACCATTTTGCCCTTCTTTCATTAAAAAAATGTTGAAAATACAAGTTTTTTACATGTCAAATTTCATACGTAAATACCAAAATATTTGATGATCATTTTTTACATTCCAAACAAAAAACTCATGGAGAAAACTAATTAACATAAACAAATATTCACCAATTATGCATTATAGTATAACCAAATTAAAATAAAAATTATTTTAAATTTAAGTTTTCTTTTACCATGCAAAACATAAAAGAAAACTATAAGATTATTTTATCATTTTCTTTTCTATTTAAATTTAAAGTTTCAAAGAAAGAATTGGTAGTATAATACAAGGGTAATATTGTAATCATCTCCTTTCTCTTCCGGAAAGTAGTTCCATACTTCCCTCGTCATTTTCTCTCTCTCTCTCTCTCTCTCTCTATTTAGATAGATACTCGATAATGGATGACCAAAAAGGACTCAACTTTCTTCTACATTTTCGATTTTGTATAAGGGCCGCAACTTAATTTTCTCAAAACTTGTTTTCGGCGGAGCTACAATTCTCTGCGAGAAGATATTTTTTTTTTTACATGAATTTCAATTTCAAACCCCACATGTATATTTATATAGTGGATAATCGATCAGTAATCATTTGATCAGTAATCAGGTGATTACAGAATGATCTAATGGCTGCTACGACAATGGCGACGGCAGCCGGAATGATGGTGCTCCTTTACTACGTGTTAAGTCGGAGACATTCGTCGGGGGCAAAGGGGGAAGGACAGGACGGTGATCAGGATGATTACTCGAAATCGAGTAGATCTGTGAAGAGGAGAATCGCGAGGAGGCCAGCTCAGGCGCCTGCCACGTGGCTCGAGACGATAAGCACGCTTTCCGAGACTCTTAGGTTTACGTATTCTGAAACATTAGGGAAATGGCCGATCGGAGACTTGGCTTTCGGCATCAAGTATCACATGCGAAGGCAGGTCCGCATTTCACTTGTTTTGATTGCTTATTGTTTTTTTGTATTTAAAGTTGGATTTTTTTCCCCTATAGATTTTCTATAAATTTCTCAATGTGTTTATGCTTAATTTAGTATGTCCATTTTACTGATAGTGATTATGTCTAATAAGAAAACCTTTCAAACTTGCTCTCAAATACTCCAACTTTATTCTCATTAGAATTTTTTATTTTTCTTTTTCTTTTTCTTTTCTTTTTTACAATCAAATTCATGTTCGAATAAGTCAGGTGATGTAACTATAAATCTGAATTGTATAAAAAGATAGAAGAAAAGTTGAAAATTTATTCACCAAAATATATTACATTTCTGATTCCTTAAAAAGTTAGAAATGAGGAAGTAATTTAATCTCTAACAATATCTCTCCCTGACCCAGTTTAAGAATGTTTCTTTCCTTTTCTAAATGCCCCAAAGTAAAACTCCCTAATTTCCAAAAACTACTATGTTTTTAAGTGTGGCAATTGGCTAAGCTTCACGTGTATAAAATAAATCAGTTTAGCACTCTCATTATGGGTCTGGCTCGTTATGGTTCAAGACGGAGTAAAATCTTTTGAAAAATTCAAACTATCAAATTTATGTTCTGTATCACCTACTAACTCAGTCTTGTTTATTCTATTTGTGAGAGTAAATTTAGAAAACTAATTGGAAAGTAAGTTTGATTGTTGTAATATTATTGACATGCTCTCTTAGATATATTCCTCAAAATATGAATGTAAGATGTTGGGTATGCTTCAACTCTTTGCACCTTGGGCTGCCTATAGTTTTGCACTGTTGAGTTGGCTTGTTGACAAATTTTATACGTAATTTCAGGGTAACCTACAAGTGTCAAGTGTATATGCTGGTGATAATTGTGTACAACTGAAGGGCCCAGAGATTATAGCCGAGTTGAAACATTATTTGAGATTGTTGACCTTTTGCATACTTTTCTCAAAGAAGCCATTTCCAGTATTCTTGGAGTCTTCTGGCTACACTCAGGCTGATGTTCTTCTTCAAAAGCCAAAAGCTGGGGTATGCAAATTTGAATGTACATTATTGCGATTAACTATGAAAGCCTCATTATGTGTAAATGATGTTCTATTTAGCATTTCTAAAATAGTTACATATTATGTTTACAGATTTTGAAGCCTTCCTTCACCATTTTATGTGATAAAAATTCGAAGTGCTTCCTACTATTGATTCGGGGTACTCATAGCATCAAAGACACACTAACTGCCGCGACAGGTGAAGTAGTTCCTTTTCACCATTCGGTTTTACATGATGGTGGCATTAGCAATTTAGTATTAGGATATGCCCACTGTGGGATGGTTGCTGCTGCTTGTTGGATTGCAAAGCTCGGCACCCCATTTCTGCTCAAGGCTTTTGACGACTTTCCCGATTACAAAGTGAAGGTACATGTTACCACTGACTTTATTGGGTTTCCTTTCCTCTTTTATTATGTGGGTGTAAATCATAGTTGTCAGATACAATACGGTACATAGACAATTCGATATGTATCGCATGATGAATCGAAAATGACACTGTATCTTATTATTCAATTACGATTTGATACGATTCATATAATGCACGATACTTTTTAAAGTTAGCAACCGACTTGAAAAAGTTTTTATGTAGAACCAAAAGAATAAAAACAAAACTTTTAATTCTTCTACCATTTCAATTGAAGAGGTTTTTTAGATATTTTATATTATTTAATGATCCTTTAATCACTGTTTAAATATTTATATCTTCTTCAGAATGTCGCTTTATTTTTCTCATGTTACTTTTTATAAGCAGATACATAAATCTCAACTTGTTAATTTGAATTATTCTCTTTTGTTTTATAGATAAAAGATGAATCTGAATTTTCGTTTTCTCTTATTACTCTATAAATATTACTAAAATAATATCTAATAAATCAATTTAGAGTATTTTGGCTACTATCTAACTTTAAAATTTATTTTTAGTCTATAATAATATTTATTTTACTTTTATATATAGTCAAACTAATATGCTTAATTGTCCAAAAAATTGTGTGTTTTATATGTTTAAATATATTTTACCACATTTTTCATTTTGTTAATAAATCAATTTAGAGTATTTTGGCTCTATCTAACTTTAAAATTATTTTTAGTCTATAATAATATTTACTTTACTTTATATATAGTCAAACTATTGTCCAATAAATTGTGTGTTTTATATGTTTAAATATATTTTACCATATTTTTATTTTGTTTCCGTATCGTACGATACGATTCACAATACGATTCACGGGGGTATTCAATACAAGATATGATTCACTATTTGACAACTATGGTGTAAATTATATTTGTTATAACACTAAGGTGGCTTACCTACTTCATTACCAGTTTCACACATTCTATAACATACTTATCTCCTTGCAGATGACCCAGTATTTTTTGTATACATTCTCTATAGTCAAAACCCTTTATACGGTACTACTTACTGATGATGACGGCTTAAAAAAGAAAATATTAAGTTTTCATATCTGATTGTATTCTATAGGCAGCATTTATCTTTTCCTTATTCGAGCTTTCTAGTTTACTAAAATTACAATCAGTATGATCACCCTGCTAAATAGTGGATTGGTACTCATTAGATCTTATCAAATAAATCATTATAGTTAACCAATAGCATGCTATTTGATATGCATTATCAGTTAAGAAAGATAATTATAATGGACTCTTGATGCAATCTGCCTTTGATACGCACCGTTGTTTTACATCTACTGATTGTAAGAGGACTGGACTCTTTTAAACCTTTCTTCCATTGGCCCATTCTTGAAAACTTCAATTTTCATTTGTCCATAAATTAATGTCAATTGATCTATATGATTATTGTAACTAAGGTTTCCCTTTTCACTTTCAGATTGTCGGCCACTCACTTGGTGGTGGTACTGCTGCACTTTTAACATATATTCTCCGGGAACAGAAAGAGTTCTCCTCAACCACTTGCATAACATTTGCACCAGGCATGTTCCCCCTTGGACTGTTGGAAATTAAAATATATTTTCACTTAATTAAAAAAAATCCAAAAACATGGTCATCAAATATTGACTCTTTGGAATTTGAGACAATGTTTATATTCAATTTCTAACTGATCAGAACAGGCAAATCAATTATAGGAGATAATTAAGGGTCTTTATGTTATTGTCAGTCCATTAACTTCGTCTTGCAAAGCAGAACATAGAGTTAGGTTAATCTGGTCACAAATTTTTTTACTTTATTTTTATTATTCTTTTTATGTCATATAAGATTCTTAAGTTTGTTGAGAGACAGAATTTTTTAGACAAATAGGAACTTGCCCAAAGAAAGCCGAGTATGAAAGCTGTGCATCCCGACTCCTGTTTTTTAATTCTAAGATGAGATAAATGCGTATGCTTGTTTGGTCAAATAAACTCTCTCACTTCTGCTTGGGTGCTTTTATAGGAAAGAACTACCTATAGTGATGCTTTTAACTAATACTTAAATGCAATATCAACTTGCAGCTGCCTGTATGACATGGGAATTAGCAGAATCAGGCAACCATTTCATTACCACAATTATTAATGGTTCTGATCTGGTGCCTACATTCTCAACAGCTTCTGTGGCTGATCTTCGCTCTGAGGTGTGGTAACTCATCTTCCTTTCAGATAAATGTTCAAGTATACATATACATACATATATATATATATATGGGGAGTGATTCACTAGCTATGGATCACTACAGCCAACCCATCATCTGTTAAGTTTCCTTTTCGCAAGTGTATTTATGTAGAGAGGCTTATCATCAGGTTAGAGCATCGTCTTGGTTTAATGATCTGCGGGATCAAATGGAGCGCACAAGAGTACTAAATGTCATGTATCGTTCTGCAACTGCTTTAGGGTCTCGTCTCCCATCAATTGCTAATGCAAGAGCAAGGATTGCTGGTGCAGGTGCGCTTCTTCGCCCCGTTTCCAGCAGTACTCAGGTGAGTGTTGCTAAGGTGCCAGTTCTGTGTTTGATAGCCTGATTCAGTGTTAAGAAAAGAAGTTCAAATGAAAGGGTGCAATTTCTAATGATGACACATGCAATCAAGTCCTATTTTTCTTAGTAGATGCAACTTTTTATTCTAATCTCGTAACTTTCTATCGATCTTCTCATATGTTGACGGGTAAGTTCTACTTGATGAAATATAGGTCGTGATGAAGCGTGCTCAGAATGTTGCTCAGGCTGTTGTTAAAACCCGCTCATCCCTATCATCATGGTCATGTATGGGGGCACGTTGTCGTGCTGTTGCTGTTGGCTCTTTGTCAAACACTAAAGAAGAGGATATGCCTGAAACTTCTCTTATAACTCGGCGATCGAGATCACGTTCTCAATCACCAGATTCTCCTGTGAGTGAGGTCATTAATAGAGACCCTGAGGCAGACGATGTAGGACTAAGTTCTTCCAGTGGTGGATCAAGGCATGATGACACTGATGAAGAAGAAGTGCACCTCTCAGCCAACAGAGTCATTAATGACTCCAACATGGAAGACATCACTGAAGGTGAGTTGTGGTATGAATTGGAGATGGAACTACAAAGGGAGGAGAATGGAGCCGATGCTCAGGCGCAGCAGGAAGAAGAAGCCGCTGCTGCTGCAAAAGAAATAATTGGGGAGGAAGAGGAACTACTGGCTGATTCACTTGACCGTAAAGCACCCACCTCTCCGCAGGATGTTTTGGAGAACCTCTATTTCTATCCTCTCGGAAGAATAAAGCACATTGTTTCTGTAGTTTCATCTGAAGCAAGTGATACTGGTCAGGATCAACCTACTGAGGAACAGGAACGTGTCGGCATCTACGAGACACGAAGGGAACTATATAGTAAGCTGCGGCTGTCGAGAACAATGATTAATGATCATTACATGCCCATGTATAAAAAGATGATAGAACAATTAATCAGGGAACTGGAAAATGAAGAAGAGTATATTTGTGTGATGTGAAAAGAATACGAAAGAAGTATATATTGCATATTCCCTGTTTGGAAAATGAAAATGATTCTTTATACTGAAAGGTCGATCTGGAGATTGGGGATTCTGACTCCTTAGGTGGCTTGACTGGGTAGATCAGTTGGTCGGGAACTTGGGATCAAAGAGATTGGGTAAAATTGTTTTTATTAATTTTATCATTTACATAAAATTAGGGAATTGAATGTAAATGTATATATTCATGTAAACATTAATTATTTAATTATCGTCTTTAAATTGGGTATGATTATGAATTCAAGTCTTCGCCCCGAAGCCAGGTCAACTTTCTTCAGATCATAAACCATTGCTTCATCGAATGTAATGTCACAAAATGAAATTTTTTCAAATAGACCAATGTCAACCACCATATCTATTCTTCAGAAGTTCTGGAGGCTCCTCTTCCATGATGCCTGAACCTGTAGTTGCTAAATATTCTCGAATGGTTGTTTTACGGTCTCCAAGGAATGTATGATCAATAAAGTTGTTGTAGATTGCCTCCCCGAGATTTTTTGCTGCCAGCACACTGCAATAAAAGTAAATCATGTTCAGCTCATGTGCAGAGTAATTGGAGTTATAAAGAAAGGAGCTCTTATAAGTTGCAGATCATCGAATTAACATCTAAGCAAGGAAAACTTAGATGTTTGCAACCTCTCTATGCTGAATCAACTCGTCAGAGAGGTTTTGGAGACCATTGTAAAATTGGTCAAATTTACATGTAATTTCAGGAAAAGCAAAGCTTTCAATGATTAGAAGAGTGCATGTACCCTAAATAAAGTAAATGTATGCTTAATAGAGCCTCACCAATGTCGAAGATAAACACGACAAGGTAGGATATCATCTCTCCATATCTTGTGAATGTTATATTGTCCATATCGCTGGAAGTAGATCTCTTGGCTTCCTACAACACAGCTAATATTTCCTTATATCTCAGAGCAATTTCATCAACAACTAAAAAGTTACTTTGGAATTTAATAAACTATGATTTTATCTCCCATGAGTAGAACTGGTTCATATATAAACTTGGATGTTCAAGTATATAGCTCAAATTCACTATAATCTGCTAGTTTCAAAACAACAAGACGATTCCACTTGGTGAGTGCTCAGAATTCTTAAATTTATCTATACATATTCGTCGAGGATTTTTATCAACAAACTACCAAACCTGCATGATGTGTAAAGATTACACACACACACCCTTCTTTCCTCGTACTACCAAAATCTCTATGTTTGTTCATATATGAGGTATGCAGTTCATTCATACATGAAATCACGATATAAACACATAGAGCATCACATGTGCTCAATCAATTCACAAACAATATAAACATTAAGAAGACAAGAAGCATCATCATTCTTCCACTCTTGACATCCAAAATCTACTTTTAGGAGAATAAGGATATTACCTTTACATCTATTAAGGAAATATTCCTCGTCACTATAACGTGCACAAAGCACCTGTATCAGCATCGAACCAAAAATTATCATCAATCTAACTAATAAGCAGATTACAGAAGTGCACCCTGAAAATACAAGGATAACAGTGCAATGCAAATAGTCTAGTTTCACACTTCTACTCACCGCAGGACTAGCATATGGCTTTCCATCTAATGTTTCAGGTATGACCTTTTAAGAAAAGAAAAATAAAATTATAATTATAACAGAAATACGCGTCAGATAGAGAACACAGATATTTTAAGTATTACAGTCATGAAGTAAACTAGAATTTAACTTACAGCTAAAAAGCGAAACTCGTGCTCCCTCTCAATAAATGAAGGAATCTGATTATGTGAAGTACATATGAATCAGTTGAGTACAGAATATTACATCGATTAAAAAACTACATAGGTAAAGAATTCCACACATACCTCTAAATTATGAATCTCAAAAACAGTAACAAGAAGGTTTTCACCTTCGTAAGGTTCAACGCTTAAGCTTGAAATTTCCTAAATTGTACACAATTAGCAAATCATCAATACATTTAGATTCAAGTTCCTTCAATGTTTATTGAGAAATGTTAAAGAAATACATTAAGGTAGCAAAGACAAAACCTTTATTAAGAAGTATTTTCGCTTCTTTTGCTATTTCAGTTAAACATATTACACTCATATATCAAACGCCTAATGCATAATTAGCACTTCAAAAATTAGACTTTACTGTTTCACTTACTTGGGCATAATACTTGGAAGCTAGTATTCCCAAAAAAAATTAGAAACTGCTAAAGTTTTAGCTTTCTTACCACCAAAAACATCTACCCTTACTATAGTTTAGTTATATATCACTCTATCAACCACCAAAACTGCCCAATTGACAAGTCTAATTTACTTGAACTGCATGATTCATAATAAAATTAGATCAAAAAATAGGTCAGAAAAATTACATTTTTTATCCTCACTTTGTCACTTTCCCGCCAATCACATATGCATAGTTCAATCACACATTAGAACACAAAAATATGAGCAAAACCTCGGTTTGGGGATTGGCGATACCACGCTGGAAGAAAATGGGAGCCGCGTGAGCGAAAAACACGACGAAAGCCTCTCAATCTCGCCACTCGGAAATTGATTAGATCAGGAAATGTACTTCTCGCACTTTTCTCTGTTGATCAACCGTACACGTATAAGCAAATCAATCGGACATTACGAATAATGTACAAATGAAAAACACTATGAAGGTGACGACGACAATGAGAGAGTAATCGTATGTACCAGAGAGGAGAGAGCCGAATCCACAGATTGAGATGAGGCCATCGGGAGAAACGAGTTTCTGGAAATCAGAGTCGTTGCTGAGCTCTGAGTAGTCGGTAATCGGGAGTGCCGGCCAGGCGTCGGGAGAGGACATGGTGGATCGCCGGAAATGTACTCGACGGTGGTCGGTCGAGGAGTGAAGCGGTGAAGAGGTGCGATCAGTGGTTGGGAAAGCGAGTGAAGAAAGATGGTGAATAGGATGCTGCCACGTGTGACGTACTCGCGAAAGAGAAATTGGAGAGATGGCTGAGGCGCGAAGAGGCCAACTCATTGAGAAAGCTGCCAGTGGCGAGGCGGTAACGCTTAATGTTACAAAATAAAATTCATGTCCATGTTCCTTTTGTTTTTATTCAATAATTATGTTGTGTAAAATTATAAATTCACATGGATATTAAATATTAATTATATATAAATATATGAAAATATAAAAAATAACCCGTAGCTTATTAATTTTTAAGAATTTTTTAGTGATTCACTCTCATTTTGTTTAGCTTTCGGTCGTTCACTTCTTAATTATAATAAAGGTAGAATTATTTTTATTAAAAAAATTTTATCATCTCAACATATTATTAATTAATAATATTATGTTAATATTTATACTCGTAGCAAAACTAGTTAACTCGAATGAAACTGCATATATAAACCTACTCAAAAAAAAAATATAATGATAGATACGGTTTCAATTCTCTCCTCCCCTCCCCCATAAATTGTACTTCCTCTATTCCTAAATAAATGACGTTTTAAAGTGTTTCATCTTATTAAGAAAGTCATTTATTGCTTGTCATTAAGATTGATATGAATTATCACAATTATACTTGCATGAATTAAGTAAATATGTATAAAGTTGCCTAATAAATAAGAGACATTATGAAAGAATATATTTAAAGATAATAGATGAAAATAGTAATTAATGCTTCCTAAAATTTGTAAACTTCAAATATATTAAAAATAAATAAAGTCCCTAAAACGTCACTTATTTAAGAATGGAGAAAGTATTATTATATTATTATTATTATTATTTGGACAATCCACTTCTCCTATAAAAATCTCATAGAGCAATGTTGTTTGCTGCATTTATATCTCCCTCTCCTCCATCATTTAACAAGTCCCAACTAATACTGCCTGCAATCAACAAGTGTGAAGAATATGGGGGAAATACTGCAGACAGATTCAAAAGTTGTATTCATGGCTGATAGAAAAGAAAACCCAACCTTGCTAGGTCTAATAAAGTATACGTAAATTGGTAGCAGTAGTTTCACCCATATAATAATCCTATGTTGCTGGAAGCATATAGATATAATTTATGGTATTATGTAAGTTGATATTAATGCATGCAATCTGTTGAATGGGCAAAGTAGGCGGATCATGCAAACTAGGCAGCATTTGAACAAACCTTACATCGACACAGGAATTATTATTGCATATGATTTTAAACTAGTAAATATTTAGAGGATGATGCAGATAGCCAACTGCTGATAAGTCCTACACTACTACTAGTATGGAATCCAACTCCCAGCTAGTTACAAGTTGTCTGCCATAATGCACTTGGGCAATTCAAAAGGCATTCTGTGGCTGTATCACCCATGAGACATGATCCTGCAGTAAGATAAGATTAGGATGCCACCAACTCCAATGTCAATTCAAGCAAAATAAGTATCATCAGTTTCAACCTAGATGTCTCATAAATCAGTTCCCGACTTCCCAATTGTACCTTTTCGTGCACATGTTGCCTAAGGTGCCTGACCCCTGATTTGATCCGCTTGGAACTCTCGTAAAAGCTTCAGAGACTGGTCATAGAGATTCAGATCAATGCCATCTACATTTCTACCCACTCTTGCCTTCAGTACTGCCTGGAATAAGAAAGTAAATATTATTAAGTTAAACCACGCCACACACGAAACCAAGCTGTAAATAAATTGCCTATGTACTTGATGTTCATGTGTACCATACGTAGCAGTTGGATCTGGCAATTATTATTGTTTCTGGACTCTGGATCGGAGAGACATTCCCATTATCCCATATCCAACACTATGTTTTCTAGGGTTGCCCATACAAGCAGGCAACTTTTGCCACTCAGTAATAAAGCTTTTTGTAAAGACAGGGCCACAAATAATGGTATCAATGCTCAGAGACTAGCCATGCCCATACACCAACATGGGCTTCCATCTACAAGTACTTGAGTACGTATGCATTTTAAGAGAATGAATGAAAGAAATCTCAAACCTTCATTTGGTGAATGAATATGGAGTTTCTCCAATGAACTGGTAGATAGAACTGATTCGAAGGTTGAGGTTCAAGTGCTGGGTGTCAACTTTTAGAGTTGCACCTCCATCATTAAGTATGCCAATTGCAGTCTCCACATTGTAGTCTTGTAGCCTAAAAAACCACAAGAACAATTGAGCTTTTTAAATTTCTTTAAGGATACAGTTAAGTATTCGAATCAACACATTTAGATTCATTGAGTGACTCTGTGTTTCCCGTGAAATTTAATTCACTTGATGGCGTTCCACAGAAAATTTCAACTCAGTTCATTGCATTCCTTTTTTTCTTTATGCACGAGAATTCGTATCATATATGCATAATAGAAAATGCAACTGTTTGTAATTAGTAATGTGCACAGACGGATTCTACTGGAAAACAAAGAAACATGCACTCAAATGGAACTATAGCTAACAATATAAGAAATTGAAATGACACTCAGTAAAGTGTACCCACTTTCCAGTAACTCGAAGTGAGGCCCCTTCCTTGAAATGTGGACTAGAGGAGCTTAGTTCTTTCAAAGTAACCAATGCACCAGAGCTTATTGTGGAAGAAGTCATATTGAATAACTAGCAACTCACAATTCTGCAAATTGAAAAATCCAAGTAATCAAAGAAACATGACGAAAGTAGAAGAAAAAATTTTCCAGAAAATCTATCGGTCAGTATGTATCAAATAATTGCTTATGGTAACCACAGAAAGTCTAGCAACAGCATGACTGCACCGCGCTTTTTCTACACAGCCAACACATTATTTGCAGCACAAATACAAACATATCCTTCTGTGTTGGTAATTAAGACTGATTCTTTTTCACACACAAAAAAAAAACTTGAGTGCCTATTGTTAGCCTAACTTTAAAAAATAAAACACTTGACATTGAAAACTAATACAACAAGTTAACAACACTACGTAGATAATAATGATCACCAAGGCAACAATCATCACACATTACAGTCTATAAATAATAAAAAATTACACCATAAGCTAGTCATGGGTTATGTAAAGTCATGGCACTTAAACTTGGGGGCGTCCAAAGGCGTTTACTGTTCTTTTCTAGCGCCATGACCCTTAGTCGTCGCCTAGACGAGTCATGGCCAATGCCATGACAACTATGGTTAATAATAATAATAAACAGTTCAATTTGAACCTCAACTTCATAATTTCAAAATCAAGGTCGTGTTTAACAAATTCAACAAATAAACACGCATATTCGTCTCCAAAATCCAAACTACACAATTTCATAATAATCTTTAAAAAGACAAATAAAATGAAACAGGAATTTACAGATTGCGATTAAATAAAAAGACAATGAAAAGAAAGATTAGAACAGAAATAAATTTGGGGAAAATACCTGAGGAGAGAATAATAGTGATAAGTTCACTCTCAATAATAGACGAGACCTCTTGGCTCCAATTTTTCCCGCTTTTTACTTCTTTTTCTTTCTTCAATTGCTGTATTTATATCCCCATTAAGAAATGTATTGGTACTGATGACTGAGGAGTGATGCAAAATCTCGAAGTCCATTTTTTTTCTTATTGTCTTTATGTAAAATGACCATAAAACCACGAACTGGTTTGGGGTAAGGGTAGAGTCAAAGGAGCAAAAAAAGTGGAGTAGTTTTGAATAGAGAAAAAACAAGTGAACAATGCCAAGACAAAATTTTCAATCCATTTCTGTTGTTAGTACGACAATTCAAAACATTTGGGATAATTTTCAGGTTCCTTAGTTCTGTTCGTGGATTAAATCCATTTCTGTTGTTCCTTGTGCCCGTGCAATTGTTGATACCCCATATTTCTTGGATATTTACGTTTAGACAAACTCTCATCTCTATTCTGAGACGTCAAAATGCTGATAGAAAATGACACAACTGAAACTGTTTGCCAAGTCTCTGTTTTTTTAACATTGCCAGAACTGCTTTGAATATTATTTGAAACATTAAACAAATTTCGAATAACACCAACTGTGATTTGAAGATTAATGGAATATGAAGTCGAAACAACAGAATTACATCAGATATATACATGGAAAATCAGAGGCTTCGTATTGCACCTATAAAGTCCAATGATTAATTATAATTACATCAACCCAATGCGGGATATACCAATTCCTTAAAAATATCTCCAGTGCAGGGCAGCTTACAACTTCAAAATGTTGTTCTACTTCTTGACATTCTTTTCGCGCACAGTGGTGCATCTTGGATACAGAACTTTCGGCGACAAGTTGAGATGAGATAAATCATTTACAGTGTACCCGGGCTTATATAAATATAAAAGAATATACTCCTCGCCATTTCTGTACATTCAATGTACTCTACGGATAGAGGAATACATAGAGTTGTTCTCTGTGTGGGTGTGTGATTATTTGGATTGGTATTTGTGATGAGAATGTGTGCAAGTGTGCACCCTAGAGTACAACAAAACATCTCCTCTTCTTGACAAGAAAAAATCTGTCAATGAAAAACTTGAGAAGACGCATAATACTCACTTTCTTTGAATACAGGTCTTAAATCTTCTTTGCACATAAAATCCAAAGGGAAAGACACCAGATGCCCCTTTACTGACTTCAATCTTTCCATGGGATCGGTTCCCTTTACATTTCCATCCTGATATGATTCCAGCTTCATGGGGGCGATTCCTAAATCAATTGTTGTGTGCCCAAGTTTCTCCTTCAAGCGGGTCATGGATTGTCTAAGTCCAGCTCTGCGTGTAATGATAGCATTTCTTACATGTTGGAAATTGAGGCACACAAAGATAGAAGGGAAGACGGAATCATGAATCATACCTGGATTGTATAAGATCGTTAGGGATGCAAGAAATTACATCTTGATAGATCATTGTATTTGTCTGTTCATAACACATTAACATGCCGTAGTTAGTTGCATTTGGAAATTAAAAGAAAAAGCAAATTGAGATAATTTTTTTGGGCTGTTGTCCCTGATTACAAGTTCTTTACAATAAAATATTTACACAGTTTACTGTCTCAATCTCTACCCAATAAGAAAATATATTGAATTCTTAAGGGGGGAAAAAAATGTTTACATTAGCTCTAGTAGTCCCTAGCTCAAGAATAGCATATTTCCTACACTCACCTTTGCAGTT
>JAINUT010001495.1:0-84100 GCA_020205555.1 Panax stipuleanatus | reverse complement strand
ATTGTCAAGATTTGTGATAATTTAGATGAGACAAACTATTTTCCTTGGCAATCCATCCCACGAGTGCATCTTTGTTTTGGTGGCGGTCCCATACCAATTGTGTGGGCATAGAGATAGGATCTAAGAGCCCTTTCGAGTAGAGTTGAGACAACCTTTTTTTTTTGGGTGGGGCGTGGGGAGTGGGGGGTGGGGGGTGGGCGTGGGGGGAGAGGGGTAAGAGTTTACAAAAATATTGGTATTGGATGAGGAGAATAATGGTCCAAAACATTGTGCGAACAAAAAGCAATTCTAATGTTTAATTCTAATGATATAATTTGAAGTCATTAAAAATTCTAATGATATACCTTCTAAACTTGTTTTTAATTTCTATACTTTTAACGTTCCTTCCACAAAAAGAGTCAAATTACAATGTCAAGAGTCAAATTTTATTTATAATTAAATTATTATTATTATTAATACTATTATTATTATTTTAATCCCCAACCGCTATACATAGTAATAATAGTAATAATTTAATTTGATTTAAGATAATAATAATTAAATAAAATAATTAATATTATTACTATTATTATTATTATTAATAAATCAAACAATTAATATTATTATTAGTTATTATTAATATTATTATATTTATTAAATCAAACAATTAATTATTATTTATAATTTTATTTAGTATTATTAATAAATCAAACAATTAATATTATTATTATAATAATATAATTTTAGAAGATTAATATAATGGAAGAGACAAGAAAAGTGGGACAAAGAAATTGAAAGAGCCGCTAAAAGGAGTAGCGGCTTGGGGGTTTTTCTCCTAATGGGCCCACTGCTTTGACTTTTGAAATTGATATACAAGCCGCTACAAGGAGTAGCGGCTGAGATAAAGTAGGTTGCTACAGCAACCGGTTGCCATGGATTAGCTCCATATATATATATATATATATATTCCATCACATGTCGGAAATTATATTTGTGATTCCGATTTGGATTTTAATTCCTTATATGTAGTTCCTACAAATAAACGGAAATGGTACAAGTTTGAAGACTATATAAATGGGCACTCTATTTTACTTTCTTTTGTGCGTGAGAGAGAGAGAGTAGAAAATAATGGAGAAGAAGAGTAAGAGTAAGAGGATGATCCCCGAAGAAGTCATCCTATTGGAGATCCTCCCAAAGTTACCAGTCAAGTCTCTTTGTCAATTCAAATCCGTATCCAAACTCTGGAACTCCACCCTCTCTACTGACCCATCCTTCCTAAAAGCCCAAACATCTCATTCCTCCTCTACTGGCCTCACCTTCCTCATCACTTTCAAAAACACCAATGATAGAAACAATAGTTTCGTATTGTCCGCCAAAATCAAGCCCAATAACCAAGCCCACTACAAGTTCACCAGGCGTATCCGCTATTTCATGTCCCAATCACTCCAAGGCCTTAATTTAATCCACTTGCAAAACCCAGAATCCGTTGTTATTGCTAATACCGTCACTCACCAATTCATAACTCTACCCTCCCCAGGAGAAGAAGAAGTATGTCATTGGGACAGACACTCATTCGGGTTTGACCCGATTCGAAGCCAACACAAGGTACTCAACACACGGTCCGTACGTATTCTTCTCAATAACGAAGACGACGAGGTGAGGGTGGAGCACAGGATTTTGACCCTGTCCCAGTCCCAGTCCCAGTCCCAGTGGAGGGTGCTTAATAACGTCCGGCCCCATATACCCGTATCATAATATTCTAGACGTATCTGTATTGACGGGTTTGTTTATTATACGGCTATGCTACTAGATCCATCGTCGCAATGTATTATAGTTGAATTTGATATCCGCCGCGAAAAGTTTGATTTCATTGAATTGCCTGATCATCCTATTGTCGATACTTAGGGTTCTATAGGGTACGTGTTAGTTTACTACTGTAATGGACAACTGGGATTGGTCGAGTCCCGAGTGAATGACCGTCGGGATAATATTCTGAATATTTGGATATTATCATGCCAAGGGGATGGGGAAAAAGAAGGCGATTCAAGATTCCTGTTGATCTTCGTAAAATGAATGGGATGAACGACGACGGTGGTTTTAATGTTGCGGGGACCGTTGAACGCACGGGCGAAGTCATAATTATGAATTCGGGTCGTGGCAATCCATATCGCCTCAATCTTTACAATCTGGAGAGCAATTGTGTTAGGAAGATTGAGATTTCTGAGTTGCCAAAAGATTTGAATCCACATCATTGTACCGTGACAGATGGATGTGATCATGTGGAAAACTTATGGCCTCTCAATATTTGATTACGTACTATTTATTTCTACACTACCAGTGCCCAGTGGAGGATGGATGGATGGATGGATTCATTATTTTGTGTACTATGAATGCCTTTCATTCTCTAGTATCTTTGTTTAGTCACTTGTTATTTTTTACATGGAAATCTAAATTTATATGGATATTATCACTACCGCATTTTGTTTTCAAATCCTTATATTTAAATAAGTACATTATGTTTTTCTTTCATCCTTTGCTTTTCACTTCTCTCTCACCTAATTATTACAAGTTAATTTGCAATTCAGCTCTTTAGATGTGAAACATATTTGATTGCCAACTATTTGCACTATAATTGATTCTACCATATATTAATATTACCTGAAAATTATAAATATTCAGCTTATTTTAAAATTATTATATATTCTCAATAACTCTAGTTAAGACATGCGATTAATTTTTATTTTTTTTAATCTTTGACATAAATTCATTAATTTTTGATTGTTTATAGGTAGACTTTATTGTAACACACACACACACACACACACACACACACACACACACATATATATATATATATATAGTTTCTTGTCTATTCAACCCATCTTAAATTGGCCTCTAAAGTGTTGTTTGATAAAATTGAATAGAAATTTTTGAATTTTATAAGATAATCTGAATGAGCTGAATGAAATAAAAGCTTTGAATATTATGAGCAAATTTATTATGTAACTATAAATAAATAATGGTATCTAAAAAAAATTAAATATAAACTTGTGAACAATCTTTGATGGGAGTATATTATTAGTAATATAATTTTAGGAATAAACACTATTTTTTTTAATTACATTCTATTAGTCCATAAAACCAAAACAAAAAACTACAACAACATTCATTAAATTAGTTATTCACTAATTTGTTAAAGAAAAAGAATCAAAAAAATAATTTGTAAACAAAAAAATTGTTTTAAATAGTAAAAAAAAGAAGATGGATATTAAATGTAATTTTTAATTGTCTATGACAGTATGTTGGTAAAAATATCATTCAATCATACTTCTTACTAATTTAATCATAATTTTTTTTTTGATGAACACATGCAGACAAATTCAAAATTTATAAAATAAATAATCTGAAAGATTTATTGTCACATTCAAACTCATTCAGATGTAAAGATTTATTTCTCGGAAATAAGACTATTCCGTCGGACCTAGCTTATTTTCGACGGAAGTATCCGTCGGATATTCAGTCGTATATACACGCATCAGAGATAAGTTCCGTTCGAAAATTCAGATATAACGAGTATATCAATTTTAAATTAAAAGTATATAAAATTCATTTAAAGAAATTAAAAATTAATTTTTTATTTTATAACGAGTGAGTACATTATTATAATTTATATGATGCCTTAAACTTGAATAACTCTTCTTAATCATTTAAAACCTATAAAACTTTTTTATGAATGCTTAAGTAAATAAGTGGAAGGGTATGTAGAGACCTGGCAAAATCGGTCTAAACCTACGAGTCGGGTTGGTCTGCCCGCCACTGGTCGGGTTTTGGGTTTCATATTTTCAGCCCATCAAAATTTAGGCCGTTTTAGCTCGGCCCGCGAATGGTCCGGTCCATTTGGGCCAAGTCCAGAAACGTGTCAAAATATAGACATAAATCAGTTCAGGCCTGCGAGTTGGACTTTGGACTTCACTTTTTCAACCCATCAATATTTAGACCGTTTTGATCCGGCCCGACAATAATCTGACCCGTTTGCTAGGTCTACTGTATGCCTATGGTCACAAATCAAAATTCTATCTAAAAGAGAAAAACTATTAATAATAATAATAATTAATTTCAAGAGGTAGTTGCTATGGATAAGCAATAGGAAGTGGAATGGTTGAGATATTTATGGAGTAGTATTTATCGAGGAGGGCCCATAATTAATTGGCGAAAGCTTTTGAACCACAAAGTAGTAAAATACTACTCTTTTCGTCTCTTAATATAAGATTTTTTAGAGAAATTTTTTTATTCTTTAATATATACTAATATTTTAGAATTTCAAATAAGCATTAATTGCTTAGTGTTCAATATTAGCCCAAGTATTAAATATAATTTTGGTTCTCTCACTATTTTTTGCCCAATAAATAACAATCTCTTTTTTCAATACAAGGACAATATAGACATTTGATATTATATTTAATGATATACAATTATTTTTTTAATGTTTGTGCACAACTCTAAAAAGTCTTATATTAAGTGACAGAGGGAGTACAAAACACGTCCCACATTAATTGGCTCAAAAGCAAAGACACTTTAGAGCATCTCTAACTCTAAGAGTAATAGTAAAAAAAAACTCTTCAAATTGAAGTTTTTTTTACCTACGTAACAATTTGAAGAGTATTATTTGTTATTTTCATATTTTGTGCCTCATCAGTCTCTTCAATTGAATGAGTTGTATATCAAACTCATCAAGCGTAATAAAATGCTTTTAGCACTTAATTGTAGATTTGAAGAGTGAGTAGGAGGTTAGGCTGTTGAAGAGAATTTTTCTGATGTGACTCACCTATTTGAGTATCCCAAAGTAGTTGAAGAAGTTCTTGGAAATGCTCTTAGATGACTAGCATTAATAATGTACTTATTAAAGATAAACACAATAATTGTTAGAAACTGATATTTTCACATAACAAAGTGGGTTCCCCCTAAAATCCCCTCGCAAAGATGACTCGATATATAAGTATTGAGTAAGTATTGAGTAAGGACTAAGTGTATATTAGTGATTTTACACCATTTAATTGAAATCTATCGACTCATTATTTTAAAAAAAATTAAGAGGTTTTAAACTCTGTATTTTAAGAAAAAAATTAAAAAGTTTTAAATGTGATAACAATTATTAAATCAATTTTATCACGATAAACATAATCCGCTAACACAATTAAAATTTCTTACTATTTCACTAAAAATATGTAGTTGTTAGATTCCTATTGAATAGTATAAATCACTTATTTGCAGACAATTCGTACAAAATCAATTCTCTCATAAAATATTATCATATCCCATACATATCATTAGCAAATTTTAAAATTTAAACTTTATGGTAAAAAGGAATTCATCAAAAAAAGATTTAATGCATCTTAATTTTAATTTTTAAACTTTATGGTAATATATTACATCTTAATGAATTTTAACAGTCCACTCTTAATATATCTTAACATCCACATCTTTGTATTAAGAGGTCATCTGAATAGTTTTACAAACATGCGAGTTGTTAAGATGCATTAAAAGATAGATAGACTGTTAATATGTATTAAGATGCAATCAAACACCACCAAGTCTCTGCTCTCTGCGATATAATTGAGATGAGTACATGGTCCATAAAAGTGCACTAAACTTTGGACTTTCGTATTTAAAAGTAGAATATTATCTTCCTGAAATTGCTGCATAACGGAGGCTGTTATCAAGTTTGCATGTGAAGTACTACTTAATGATATTAGAAGGGAAGAAAAAGTCTACTGAATTTTTTTTTTTTAAAAAGGGGGAAAAGAACAGGACTGCATGTGCAATCATCATGTCCAGTTGTCTTATTTTGTTCCCTCACAAAATCTTCTTATTTGCAGCAAAAAGGAGTGCAATTGTGCAAACAATACTTTGTTGACTAACTAACTAATGTTGTTGACTAATGCCTTTGCCAGTGAATGTTGGAATAAATCAAAGGAAACAAAACTATACATCCACAACAAAAAAATAATATTTTTACATAAAAACCGTGGCTATAGATCTTACTATCCAAAACCGCACAGTAACAATGTCATCCATACGAAAATATCAATTTGCTCATCAACAATGTAATCCCTAGAAAAATAACAATTTCCCCCCATATTCAGTACGGTGAGAGGACTTGTAAAGCTCCAGAACAACAAACATTCGAGGATGAGAGGACTTGTAAAGCTCCAGCCTCCAGGGAACATTCCATGGAGCATTCCCCTTTTGGGGGAAAAAATCATTCCGTGGCAACCATTATAGCCTACAAACATTATAATTGGTATTTGATTACAAACGCCAACGCAATGCATATACACCCTTTCTGTGAAATACAAATAATAAATAAAAGGGACTTAAACAGCCACAAACCCTCATAATCATCAAACTAAAGAATTAGCGCCCAGTCTTTGTAATTACAACCTACGATCACACCAAATGCAGCAGCATAAAGAGGGGCGAAAAAAAAATACTCTTCTAGCGGGCACAAAACCAAAACTAAAAGTAGCTATAGTCATCACTAACCACAACAGAAATGAGGCCAGATAAATTGGAAATTGCAGGATAAATATGCTAAAGAGAAGAGAAGGGGGATCACTCGAGAATTGTTGAATTTTATTTCTAGAAGAGATCAGCTTTCTTCTTGAGCATGTCCTGCTTCCATTTTGGTAACTTATAAAATGCTTCTTTCGCCATCCCCAGTACAGCCTGGAATTCCTCATCAGAGAGATAAGCCTGAAAACAGAAAACGGACTATTAGAAAAAGAACGATAAACATTAGCATTCAATTTGCATCGCATTTATAGTAACCAACCTCTCTCCGTTTGAAATCAATTCCAGTTACAGGGTCATCAGATTTAGCCTTCAATTGATCGTAACTAAATGTACTTTGAGTTCCACAATCATTCTCATGCTGCTCTGCTTCTGGATTTGGCTCCAACTCCTCACCATTATTCTCTGATACAGGCTGAACTATCTCAGTCTCCTTAGCTTCTTCAGGAGTTTCTTTAGAATCCTCAGCCTCAGAGACGTTCTCTTTCTTTCCTACTGTGCAAGCATTACCAAAATGTAACGTGGTATGAATCATTGGATTGAGCATACAATTATTAGCACAAACTAGAGTTCGTCATCCTAATTGGCCAAAACCATGAGACGAAACAATATATATTTTCATAAGGGCTGCAAATTATGGGCAGAGAGGGATGGCATAGCACCATTTAGGACGTTTATCATAGATGAATTATTTTCAATTGTTGATAATTTGATGTACTGAATATTTAATTTATTAATTTATTCAATTGAATTCAACAAATACATTTTATCTCAAACTAAGTTGGGGCAGGCTTATTTATTTTTTCAACTTTTGTTAATAGTTTGAATTTCTAAAATAATACAGCAATCTGCTTATGAGTTGGAGGAAATTTTGCTCCCTCAGTCCAACTAAATTTTCCATGGACCTCCCACATCTAACCTCTTTGGTCAAAACCCTCTATTCTATTAAGTTGTTCTGAATATTTTAGCCTACCTCTCTTCATTTCATTTATGTTTAGTGTGTATATAAATGCATACAAAGATGCAGAAATTTCTTCTTTTTTCTTTATTTTAGAAAGCCGTGCTATCAGAATGCTACAAAGTAAAGATGATGAAATCTGCTTTCAAATACCAGAGAGCCTAAATTCTGCGGCCGGACTTCTATTGGACCGGACAGGAGAGGAATCAGGCGACCCCTTCTTTTCAGCAGTAAGAACTTGTGATAAGGCAGCTACTGCAGCTGCTCTCTGTGATCCCTGACTCACTCCTGATGTCCTTGGAGGAGTAGGTTTGGACCCAGAAGATGAATTAAATGTAGAGTTCAAGGCAGCTAATGCTGAAGCTCTTTGTGTTGGTCCTCCCTGATTTGTCCCATTGGACTTGTCCTGGTTTTGCAATAGCGTAAGAGATCAATTTTCGGTCACCCAAAAGAGAGAATATATATCAATTGACAGAAACTTATTCAATGCATTTATGTAGGTTTTCATTGCTTTTACCTCTGTAGAATGACCTGTCCCAAAGAGAAGCATAACCTTCTTTTGAAATGAGTTCCCATGAACCTATTTTGCATTCGAATAAAATAAATTCACTAATCAAAAGAAACAATGAAAGTAACATATTGCAGCTAATATAAGATGTAGAGATGTATGACCACAACAGTAACAGAGCAGCTATATTCCTCATGGCAACATGAAGTTCACAAACTTTATAAAAAAATAAAAAGCTTGCGTCTCCAGAGAATAATTGTAACTTATCTTTAAGGCAACTCATTACTTGGTACCTAGTTACAGAACGATGAAAATGAATTAGGGGATGCCTTGCACACTGGACCTCTTTGGGAAGTGGGTTAGTCTCTTTGCTCAAGTAAATGATTTTCTCCTTTCTATACAAATGCACTAATATGTGAAGGAAACTGTATATGAAATAGCTAAAAGAAAGTAAAAAATCTCCATTTTCCGTATATATGGGTTACTTCTCAACTGTCAAGCATGGTACACTATAATACTCCCTCCATTCCAAAATTAGAGTTACATTTTCTATTTTGAGACATAAAACACCATAATATACCCAATTTGCCCTTCTCTACAAAATAGTTAAAACAAGGTAATATGAATTTTAAGTATTCCCTCCGTTCCAAAATTAGAGATACAATTTGACTTTTGAGGTCAAACGACGGCATATTAAACTTGAAATTAATGTGAATTTATTTAATTTAGTTGATACAATTATTATAATTGTATAGAATATAACAAAAACTATTAATCACAAAATTTATTTCCTTACAAATTTTTGAGTCATATCAATTTTAAAGTTTAATATGCCGTCTTTTGACCTCAAAAGTCAAATTGTATCTCTAATTTTGGAACGAAGGGAGTATCTCTAATTTTAAGTTCCCTACATGATACTCAAACACGTGAATCCAAGAACCAGTGCTGAATCCATCAATCCCAATTCCGAATTTTGGTGTGTCCAAGTTTCGGTAACCATCGACTAAGAAACAAAACAACGCAGCACGTTTGCGCAATATGAATATTTTTTTCAGGGCAAAGTTGGTACATGTAAACCCAACACAAAAGAAGCTTTATGAAGTGAAGAGAAGAAAGCGCCCCGCCTAGCTTCCCATCTATGTTTATAGGTATCAATGGTAACAAGCTGGTAAGCATGTTGACGGTATCGGCGACCAAGATGAAATTGGTAAAGTGATACCACATACCAGCGGCCCGAGATGAAAATGGTAAAGTGATACCACAAAAAGAATTCCATCCTCAACCGATCTGATTATTTAGTACGATAGGTTCGTTTTCCCTTTTTATTAGAAACTTAAAATCTTACATAGAACGATGGATTCAAATCAAGGGATGGACACAGCTGGAATAATACTCATGGGTTATTTGAAGAACCCTGCTGAAAAAACAATCCTGGTTCAGGATTAGGTGTAGTTATATCACGAAACCTTTCAAGCACTTGCTGCTAGCATCAGCTGGCAGGGTAGCTTGTGCCGGTTGGAGTATGATAAAGAATGTATTAGTCACCTCTTCATAAAGGGTGTGCCCTTGCTTCCATTGTTGTTGACCTACCAGCCTGGGGTCAAGTACGAAGTGATTATATCTTTTTATAAAGTATATCACTTTCCATGGGAGTTGAGGCTAAAACTTAATTAATGAACCATTTAGTTTTCCACAAGCCGGGCACAACTACTCAGACTTCCCTACATAAATCCAGTTGCATTATTTATTTCCTGTCCAGGTTTTATAATCTTTTGAATTACAAGTTAACATATCCTGTAGAATTTTCATGCCAGCCAATTAGTTATCCTCTTCCCTGTTTGTATTGTCAATAGCCCTACCTCTATTTATTGGTCTTCAATGAATCATTTAAGACATTTTTTCCAATTTTTTCTATTTCATGCAATTTTCCTGTATTCCACATTTGTTCATTTCTAATTTTATATTTTTCTTGTTATACAATAAATTTACTAAAATCGACATCTTTCCCACAATTTGTAAAAAAAATATTTCTTTGTGACTTATATTTTGTCGCCCTTTGGTCTCTATTTTTTTTCCCTTTAATAGATAAGAGAAGAATTTTAAGCCTATTCCAACTAGTTTGGGATAATCAAGCTGAGATAAAAGGCTATGTTGAGTTGAGACGCGTCAACGAGAGACTATGAAGAAGAAGTCCACTAAACAATCAAACGTGGAATGAAACAAATCCTTAAAGGACAACCCCATATTCCCTATGAATATCAGAAATAACTAGACTACCAGTGCTGATGCCCATATGGATGCCAAAAAACAGACCTTGTCCCAAAGCAATCAGAAAGGGAGATATATATCACAAAAAGTCTATTCATTTCTCTAGGTCCAAATACCACAGAATATTATACATCGCACACTGCTATAAAATCCTACCATCCCCCACGTGATAAAATCCTTTATATCTGATCTGTTGAGAGAGGAAGGATACATCCAAAATTCACCTTGAGCAATGCACAAAAAGATAATTATGAGATTCTGAACCGAGTCTTACACCGTCCTATTGAGTTTTTGTCTTTAGCTTCAAAATGTACAAGCTGATCATAAACTTTCTAGAACCACTCCTTTACATGTCCTAAACCTGCTCTTCTGATCTAGTGAACAACTTTACTCCAATTGTTGAGACTACAAAAAAATTGATCACTATATAAATATTTCTAGCATCTCTATCAGACTTCTTTTTTAATTCAATATGACACGTCAATATTTTTGTGTCTTTCTATGATCTTCTATATGAGATAATAACTTCCATCAATAACATAACACTTATCTACTCCAATAACACTAATAGGTGTTTGAGGAACTAATACAATTGTGAATTTGCATGAAAAGAAATTATAAACACCTATGTAGCACAAACACAGTGATCTAATTAAGGAATGGAAGGAGTATTCTTTTATATCTCTATTCTAATGTGGATTTTACTAGGACCCTAATAATTAATTTTTCTGTAACTATTAACCAAAATAAACCTCTAGGGGTTCAATTATTACGTTCCACATATACATTTTTGGACTACCAATCTACCATCTATATGAACATTGTCGTTCAGATAATTTAGCACACTCAGAGGAAAACTTAAATTTCAAAATCGTTGCTTTACAAAAGTCATACTGTTTTTGAACCAATAAAATCATAAGAATGAAAAACAAAAGATTTCTTAAGGATCAGCACATACAGTAGCTTTAGCAGAGTCCCATGAGAAGAAAGTTGTGAAGAAGCAAGGTTCATTTCCTTCTGTGACTTTGTACAGAGGCACATATAGAGACGACCCATCCAGAGAGGCAGCCATCTCAATGTATTTCTGCAATAAACTTCAAGGAATGATGCAAGTACAGAATGATTAGCATATGTTCCAGAAGGCTTACACTACTTAATCAGTACCTGGCCAATTTCAAAAGCACTTTGCTTTTCCGATGGATCTACAGACTGACCAACCCAAACAAACACTTCAGCATGTGTACCAAGTATCAAGACATCCTCAGTCAACAGGTCGTCTTGAGAAAAATTATAAACTTCTTCCACCTGTTGAATAGAGCATATTTATATTATAAAAGCTGTTAAGAAGCCAATTGAATATGAAAGGAAATCCAATCAAATAATGAACTCCTGAACTCACCTCAAACTTTCCTGGGGTTCCACATGGCAGCAGGAATAGTCAGTAGAAAAATAGTTAGAGGGGACAACCAGCTTTATAAAGAAGTTTAACTTCTAGATATCAATCATGTAAACATCGGAATAGGGGGCAGGAGAACAACTTATAAAAAGGAGATGCCAAACCAAGTGATTGTGAAAATGAATTTAGAAAAGAAAGAAGAAAACCACCTTTATTAATTGAGTATGTGAATAAGTGAGGATCTCGGACAATCTCCTGAGATACTTTTTTGCTGGTGTAACTTTGTTTTCCTCCGACAGCAAACCAGAAAGATGAATTCTCAGTTCCTTCTTTAGCATGTTTCACTGCTACGCCTGGCTGAATGTACAAATCAAAGTACCATGTAATTCATTAAGCTTAATTATTCAAGAAAATTCTTAATTAAGTCTTGAAAACTAAAAGAATTCCATATTAAGCACGACCATGTGACGAAAACAATAGCATGTTGAGTTATGTCCTTGTATCATACTCGTTAAAAAGAATGACTTCTTTGATTTGATTTGAAGAAGCATGTCCATTAAGAGATGCAATTGGTGGAAATGAAGAGTCTATACACAGTAAAGCAATTGGAACTCAAATTTCACAATTCTAAACAGATCAACATGAGCAAATAAAGTAAGATAATGAAACAATCAACTCAAAACAATTTATGTTAACATATAACATCCACTCATAAGGAATTAGAAACAAAGTAGGATCACGAATTCATGCACGCACATAGGAGAACCATGGGTTTCTCCAAAGGAAAATCTCAGTGATTCAGTTTCACTCCACCAAGTTGACTCGAAGTAATAAAAAAGTAATGTGTCAGGGTTGTGCCAATCTTTTCATATTTAGGCTTTTCAAAATATTGTCTGTGTAACAAACATACATGGCAATACCATAATAAGTATAGTAAATTGGTCAGACACATTATATAACTAAATCAAGGATGCTGGATACGATATTAGAAGCTCTGAACATGTAAGATGTGTTGAAATACAAAAAACAATGGGATAGTTTATCCTTATTTGAGTACAATATCATCAGTCTTCCTACATATTTTAAGGTGCAGTCAATTCCTCAAAAGCCATGATGAAAGGCAACAAAATTGTGCATCTTATACCAACACTTTAAGTTTGTGTGCTTATTTTAAGACGAGTGATTAACATTTACAGGAAAAAGATAACTATGTCCTTGAACATGCATTACAATCCAGGGTCCAACTGTAAATACTAACAGTAAGGGAAAGCATTTTCCTGGTGAATAACATCATGATCTACCTTCTAGGTGGACATTCTCTTAATTGGCGCTCATGTTAACTCACTTAACTCCTGGTGATCCAATCATCTAACTCGATTCAGGCATTTATATCTTAGAGACATTTTAGTGCAATGGTACTACTACAGCGTGAAAATTGATTAGAAAATACAGTTGCAAAGATTAGGCTGTGGGATCAAGAGAGAGCTTATTCAAAGAGATGATGAAACACCTCAGTCCTCACACGCTGCATCTGTCATGGAAGTTTGTAATCACCTAAGGTTAATATTTCTTCACAAACATCTTTTAGACGTAAGAATAGGATGTAACCATTTGATCCCCAACACTAGTCTCTCATAAAAAAATTAAACTCAAATGTTTGCGAAGAAGACATTCAAAATTTAAGTTATCAAGAAACCTACAGAATTTCAATCAACTCGACCACCTTCTTTCAACTCATCCAAAATCTGTTGGTTATAATGAAGACTAAATTCTATTTGCTTATAAGAACATGGAAGTAAATGCAAATACACAGAACTGACTACAGTATGCTTAGAGTCTTATTCAGCACTCTGCATGCAAATTAGTAATGTTTAACCTAAGACAGCTTAAACTGCCGAAAAACATACATGACAACACTAAATCAGGATATGCCACCATGTCTCACTTCATGTATTTAGGACAATGTAACCCACCCATGATGGTGTTCAAAAAATCCAAAGTATTTCTTTAAAGTTCGATCCTTAACTCTTCATTAACTGCAGACAGTTACTTGGTTAAGTGTCCAGCAATTCTGAAGTGCATTCTTTAGAAAAACATTAACCACATCATATAAATTTATCGTTTTAAGAAAAACAGAACAAATTCCTTGAAAGAAGAAAGAGCAATGACACACAAATTTCATACAGAATATATCTCAATTAACCTTTCCCTAAGATTGCACCAAAAATAAAAATAAAAAGACCTTTCCCTAAGAAATGAAAGTTATGAAAATACTTCAGCATAACATCTGCATTAAGAGGTAACTATAACAAAAAAAATGGTGTACTCAATTCCATCTCTCATCAACTTGCAATACCTATATCATTATAAATTCGAAGTTTGAAGTAATCGCGACACACCAAAGTCATACTTTGGAACACTGAAAAACTCAAGCCACATTGAACCTCATAGAGATCAAAACTTAAGCAAAGATAACCCACGACATGAATATAATCTTCTGCAATGGAATACCTTCAGAAATTCTGCAACATTAATTGCCAACTGCTGCTGCTCAAAAGTACTCTGATTTCCTTGCCAAAGGAATATAGAAGATCCAGATTGCAGAATAAAACACTCATTAGTGTTCAGTGAGGTTGCCACCTGAAAGAAAAATAATTATGTAAACCAACATTTTTGGGAATACCAAGACAAATCATTTGAGAGTACTCGACAGAATCATGATAACATGCAAAAATTGACTCATACTGTCATGTAAATTAATATAGAGGCCATATATTATCACAGAAACAAATTTAAGAACCCTACCAACAAATAATTCTCAGTGGCTCATAGGAAAATAAATCAGTAAACGTACCGCATCAACTTGCACAGCATTATTGTTATGTACAGAAGTTCCTGCTATTCGAATGAGTGCAACACAGTCCGTGTTGTAAGTTTCATCATTCAGACCTTTGTCTGCAATATAGTTTTTGTAGCCAGAACTTATTCCGCCCTAAAAAGAAATGAACGAAGTAAATGTCTCAATATCTTCAAACAATCTTAAAAAGAGCTTCTTCTTCTTTTTTTAAGCAATTTCCTTTCTTACTCTTTTTTGCAAAAAAAAAAAGAAATGAGGAAAAGGAACAAATGTACCGATCCAAATTATTAAACAATAAGCATCTTTTCAAAAAATTGTGCTTACATAATAACATATTCGATCAGGGTACCTTAAGGACCAGCATAGGCTGAAAGATAGCAACAAACTGTGGCGGCTCTTTCCCTTGAAATATACGACCCTGCAAAAACATACATTCAATAGCTCTCTAAAAGTTAAACTGCTCAGATTAATGAAAAAATACCTGCACAGGTCGCCCCTTCAGTGAATTAGACATTGTAGCAACTAATCGAGCAGCCATCTTCTGGTCTTCCTGAAGTTTAAGTGTTTAACCATGTCACATAAACTAAATAAATAAAACTCACCCATATTAAGATTGAGAAAGAAAATAGATGGAAGATAAGGAGTCAGAAAGGTTTTTAAAATAAACTCTCATATTTTACTTGAGCATAAAATTAACGTGGTGAAGGAATGACAATTTGTATAAAGTATACATTTGAAAGTACAAAGCAAGACAGAATTCCATTCCCAAAATTGTAATGCTGATTCGGAGCAAAGGTAATAGGATAACTCTGCTACTTTATACTAGTCAATGTGGTAATTAGATGATGCAAGAGTACAGTTGCTACGCTGATAATTACTTAGCTAAGGTAGAAGGATTAAAATGCTACTTGACGGAATTTTTTTTCTTTTTTCTTATTTCATATTTTGCTGCATGTATACCAGTTAATGAGGGATTAGCTGATGCAATAAAATTTGATGTAGACGCATCAATATTCAGATTGTTCAATATAACAGAGGACACATTCATAAACCAAATGTGTAATACAAAAACAAAGTACTACAAGTTAATGTAACCTAAAAGACAAAGTTGATTTAAATGTTTGACTTTTGAGTTTTGAAAGTAGCAACATATAAGGAGCCAGCTGCTTATGTTTTAAAAGGAAATAAATACGGGGAAAAAACAGAGGAATTTGCAGACTATTAGATGTAAATAGAGAGGGGAGATATTCTAGGATATACAGCCTGAACAGAGCAAAATTGAAAAACAAGATTGACATTTTAAATAAGTACATTCAAAGTAATTTTCTGCAAGTCAAATTAAATCATATCAGATGCATATTAGATATAATATTTTTGACCAAGCAACTCATAAATGGACAAGCATAAGAGTGCCTGGAGACTGGAGTCCCTGGACGGCTGGACCCTTTTGTTCCTTCAACTTTCTATATAAGTTGATGATGATAGACTAACATTTTGTTATATTAGCCACTAATAACTAAAAGGTGTTATTTATTAGAAAATATATATATAATAATTTTCTAAAAGGAGGAATCGACCCCCGAGAGTCTTCAAGCATGCGAATTGGTAATGTTAAATAAAAGTGATAACTGAACAATAAAGGCTGTAAGGCTCTTGCAAAAGACACATATGCCCCCGTTTCTAAATGCATTATGTATGAACAATTCCTTTTCTTTCATTATTTCAATGTCAGTTAATAAGAATATAAATTACCTCGATGCTATCCTTTCCAATCCAACAGCACAGGTAATAGTCTTCTTTCTTATCATGAGAATGGTAAGTGTAAAGAACAGCATAGCAATCTCCGCTATAAAATTTACCAATGTCCTCTTTTGGAACTGGAGTTTTTGCACTTCCATTGATGCACCATACCTGAAAACAGACCATATTCATATCCGGAACATATAATAAAGCCAGACTATACATGTACGTGTGTCTGTGGGTGGGTGGGTGTGCATGTATGTATCAATTGATTCCCATAGAACACCATGAAATGGATTAAAAACTAAACCTCAATTTTTCCATCTCCTTCAAGAAGTGGTGGGACTTCCTCATTTACAGGAGCACTCTTAGTTGCTCCCTTAACGCCAACACCTTGTTGTTTGAGCAAAGCTACAAGTATGCAAAATAGTTTCATGATCAATTTTCTTTAACAACATTTAGCGGTTATAACAAGGGAGAGAGTTTATATACCTGCTACTTTTCCTCTACCCTCCTCAGGACCAGAAGGTGTCGAGCCTGAAGGCCAGGAATCAAAGTTGGACTTGAACGAATGGGTCTCATAGCCTTGAATAAGACGGGTTACACGTGTTGACTTTGGCCTATTTTGGCTAGCAACAAATTCCTGCAATGATTATTAGGGAAGATTAGGAATCTGGTTGGCATGATTAATGTGAAGATCTGAATCTAAGCTATACCTCAGCAGCTTGGATGGCAGCTTTTCTTTCATCTACTTGTGTTACCCGACCGACCCACACAAATACCTCAGAACTACAATCTAATAGAAAGCATTTATTATTCTCCAATAATGATTTGGAAAGTTCACCATTTACATCTGTAACCTGACCATCAACAATGCTGCAAAAACATGGCAATCAAACTTCAGAACCTCATGTCCATGAATGTCCACAACATCAACCATTAGTATTCTGGTTAAAAGAGGTTCTAGCAAAGTAACGACTAATAAGAGAACATATATACATACTAGAAAACTATATACCTCACTACATTAAAATATGAAAAACAAAAGTTCTACATTTTATATAAAGCCAAATGAAACTTCAACAGAATAACATGTCAAGAGAACTGTGAATTAGTCTGCTTAGGAACTTCATGTCTTCATAAGGAACTCTAGTTAAACATCATGACCTTTCCATTTTACTTATTATTGATTTAACTCTATTATACTGAAAGCTTTCGTCACTTCTTAAGCACAGGTTTACCAAAGTAATAGCAAAATTAATTTCATAAATCTAATTAAATTTCCCTTCTTTTTCATATTCGCAGAATCAAGAAACACAAATGATTCTATGTTCCTATAAAGCTTTGAAGTTTTTTTTTTCAATCTACAACGTACTCCTAGATAACCCCAATCTATTCCACTGATATGAAAACAATACTTTTGACTCACCCAGTTTAACAACACGAGCTACTCAAATTTCTTTATGATTACTAACAAGCATTATCTGACTAGTAAGCAAGCCAAATACGCACAAATAATTAAAGATCATAGCAATACAACAATTACAATCTTTAGCTCCTCACTTCAACACAGTGAAAAAAGCAGAGAATAGAAGAATACCTGTAAAGTTTAGCAGCTGTCTTCTCTGGAATAACATCATCTTCGCTTATAACCTTTTTACTAATTGGAGCAAAGCCACCAAAAATGACCCAAAATTCACCAGAATCTGACTCAGCCTGTAGCTTTCCATCATCTGGTGCACAGGGAACATCATACATATAAGAAATGAATGAGGAATTAACAACTGTTAAGAGTATATTACTATTATTAGAGTATATTATTATTAGAACTTGGTCACCAAGTATGCTTGCTGCCGACACATACTTGGCCACTACTCAATTTGTAACCTATATATAAGGCTTTAGTACTTTCTGTAATAACATAACAATATTCAAAACATCTATTTTATCTCTAACATGGTATCAAATATATGAATCTCTGAGTTTTTTTTTCTTTCTTCTCTCCAAAAAAAATGGTTTCTTCTCTAACATGGTATCAAAGCTATTATATATTTTTTATATAATTTTCTGAGATCCAGATAGGAATGAGGAATTAACATCTATTGATAAAGAGATCCAGAGAATCTATATATTCAGCCGATCTGACTATGATCAGAATTAATACAGAAAGGAGCATATGAAATTTAAAGTCATATATATACATGTGCCCTTACCAACAATTGCGACATCACACGTTCCCTCATGATACTTTTCCTTTAGAAACTGAATTACTTCCAATGATTTGGCCCTTTCCTGAATATTGGAGTTTGCGCCATTGAATTGAAAAATCTTATCTTTTGTGTCCAGGATAAAAACATCATCATGATTAAGCGAAGACCGAGAAAAGGGCACCTGGATAGGAAAGAACACCAAGTTTATATTCCCTAACAAAACTCATTTGCACCAACAATAATTTCATACTGAGCTGAAGAAGGCAGACCTGCTTCAATCTGACAACTCGTTTTCCTTTACAAACGTACAATCGTGTTTCAAAATCTTCTTCCTCAGGTTTCTTAAAACCCGACGCAACACCTCCCTCCAGCGGAATAATACATGGTTTGAAGTATGACAGAAATTTGTCAGATTCATGACCTTGAATTTCTCTGTACTGCACTGCACGCCCACCAAGAATTGCATCAAGTTCTACAGTCTTTATAGCTGCTGTTCCAGCTTCATCCTATTATGAGTTGACAATATCAAGTCAGAACATATTTGAAGTTATTATAAGTTCTAAATAACTAAATAAATTTCAAATAAAAAAGGATAACGTCGTAGTACCTGGCTTGTATCTTTCCCAAGCCAAAAGTGTATGTCATACATATAAGCACCTCCCTTGCCAGGAGTTGTCTGCAGAAATATACAACTTCTATAAGAATAAATGTACATGCAAAGTAATTTTATTTGCAGTAATAGAAAGAGTTCCATTTGTGAATTTTTAAGCATAAATGAAAAAGAAATAGGACAAATGATGATCTGAAGGGCATAAGCACCTGTAAGACGATATACGAATCTCCCGAGTAGAATCGACCATAATCAGATTTTGGCAATGGAACTGGCTGAAAGTTCTCAATTCTCCAAATTTCGGTCCCTCTACAAGGTGTTAAATACTAATCCAAAGTAAAAGGGACAACTAAACAGCTAGCATTTAATAAAAGTAACAAAACAATACTCACTTTCTTCTTTCTGTTCTGATGGAAAAGGAAATATTATATTAATATTCACCAATGACCAAATAATATACTTATCAAGTGAAGTAATTTCAGTAAGGATACAGTCTCTGACCCGCACCCTGAAATGCTGGTTCCAAAGCTTTTGCAGAGATAGACATTATGTAGGTTCTCTTTTATTATGCTCCTTCAAATGAGGACAGAGAAGATGACCTTATAAACTCCCACGTCCTACAATCTCAAAGGTCCACCAGTAACCACTGCAGAGTGCAGAGAGGAACACGGGCTAGAAAAAATGACTTGGAAATTATATATACATTTGCATGAACACAGACAATTTAAGTTCTCTGTTGTGACTGCAGCAAATACAATAATCTTTGGTATTGCATAGTCAGAAACTTAACCAAGAAAAACTTGATGCTACATTCCTTCACAAGTAATATTCTATGATTTACACATTAAGAAAGCAGAAACTATGAAAACAAACATAAACAATAAATAAAGTAAAAAAAAACAGACAAGATACTAAAACCAAATGGTAAACAGGTCAATTCTCGTTTCTGCTATCAATGGAAAAAATATGAACAGATATCTACAGTTGCTTTATACTCATCAGAATTTGGATTGTGAAGTATATAATGACAAGTTGTGTCACTCGTGCTTTGAGGATACCACTTAAAGTTTCAATGAGAAGACATTTAGGATTTGAAAGCCCTTAAAGTTAACATTTTTTTGTGTGGATGATGGCTTGAGAAGCCATGTTGGCCATTAGTCAATATCCAGCTCAGGAATTGCATCACTACAAATTGGTCTTGTACACCTAATAATGAGGGATTTTGGAAAATACTTTTAACAATTAGATTATGCTTTCTAGTCAGGTGATTGATTTTTGTGGAAGGTTCCTTGCTCTTTGAAGATAGGTTAGACGTGATCATGAAGTGTTAAAAAGATTTGGTGAGGATGTGATCTTATAAAATGGGATGCCATGTGCCTTATGTATAGAACAGAAAACTTAATCTCAATTAGGTAGCAATATCATAATATAATGATGCTGCAACTGTCCGACATACGTATAGCATGATTTGGCTTCTCCCGCATCTTTCTTCAATATGATCCAGAATGTCATTCCCATGCAAAAAACCTGGTAAATGTAACTATAGATGTCACCAAACTGCATATCAACTGTTTCATGTATCAGGAATCATAATCTTGTCGCTATCAAGTATCATTCTTTTCAGAATCCATTTTTGAGCTGGTGCTACATCATACAGTTGAAAACCTCTCCAATGCTGTTAATATATTCTTGCATGCCATATTCTTCATCCTCACTGATTCCATCCACATTCTTGTTGATTACCAGATCAATATGAGTATCATAAATGTCTATGAGTGAAGATAAATAGATAATCTGTATAATCTTTTTTAGGATATCTTAGTTCATTATTACTATAATAACATAAATTTCAATATAGGAGTTCAATGTCAAAATGTATAGTAATGGACACTTGATGCATCTCTGACAATAGTATTTAAAATCTGGCAGTAGGTCCAATCCCATAACCTATTACCTCCATGCTTCTTGCCTCATGAAAACCACTGCTCCATCTTTTAATAATTCGTGTAAAGGTAAATGTTTTCAGCAATCTTTTTGTATCGAAACCATTACAAACTAATTCTGATCATGAGTAATAACATGTGATTGCAAAGTGAAATAATTTAAGAAAAAATCTAAGGGAAAAAGGTAAGAACTTTCCCTTCAGAAACAAACTTTTCAATTAGCTTCCAAGAGCGTAGCTGGCAATCATCTCTATGTAATATACATTTACTCAACCAATTTTATCCAAACAGCATTTAACAACTATTCGAGCTTCAGAATGAGCCAAATTGAAACACAAAGATGGAACAATCAAAGAGCAATTTATTATACAAAAACTAACAGCAAATCAACTATCACATTAACCAATGGACAAATCAAAATAGTAGAAGAGCCGCGTAAAGAACAGATCGACATAAATTCGAGCGAAATGCTGAATAAAATGAGGTAATTATACAATTAGAGAAGAGAGATCTAACAAATTAAACTGACGAATTTGATGATCGCATAAGAACAGAAATTGACGTACCGTATGAGATCTCTCAGTTTCTCTCTCTTGAAGAGGGTGATGATGTTTGTGTACAGAGAAAAACAACTATTCGAACGAAAAAAAATATAGTCCGCAGAGCTGGCAAATATATAAAGAGAAAGAGATCATAACAAAAGAAAGGTGAATAATTGCTGTATGTTTGTACGGTGTTTTTCTCTCTCCAACTTTTTAGGCTTTTGAGATTGATCAAGAAATTTGTAAATTTGATAGTATATACTTGTATGTATATGGAGAGAGAGAAAAAGACAGGAAGGGTAGTATATACTACTAGTAGTATTATTATTTTTAGAAAAATAATGAGATGAGATTTATTAGAGCATTCACAACAGTTTATTTATTTTTATTCTTACTCTGTATTATAATTGGGTTATTTTATAGAATAGGAATTCAATTTTTTCATTATATACCCAACATGTTTCTTATATTAATTTTTTAAATAATAAAATTTAAAAGTTCCTACAGTCAAAATATCAAATTAATAAAGCTGATTGACACTTCTGTCCCTCCAAGTTACCACCCACTTTCATAGTCGTCCCTAAAGTTCAATTTTTGTCAGTTAGGTCCTTAAAGTGACATTTTATTGGCATTTTCGTTCCTTTAGTCCAATTTAATCTCAACCCGACCCATTTTGACCATTTTTAACCCAACTCGACCCAGTTTGACCCAACTCAAAATTTTAATATTTTAAAATATAATATAATTTTTAAAATAAGTTTAAAATAATAATTATATTTAACATTTTAAAAAATAATATTTAATATTTTAAAATAAATAATTATTTTTAAATAAAAGACATTTTAATATTTTAAAATTAAAAAATTGTTTTAAAAATAGGTATTTTTAATATTTAAAAATAAAATTTTATTTTTTTAAAAAAATAATAATTATTAAATTTAATATTTTAAAATAAAATATATTTTTTAAATAATAATTAATATTAATATTTTAAAGAAAATATTAATTTTAAAATAATAATTATATTTAATATTTTAAAATAATATTTAATTTTTTATTTAAATTAAAATATTATTTTAAAAAAGTTATAAAGATAATTATTATTCTAGTTTCTAATATTTTTTCAAAAATGAGTAAAGTTTCATAAAATATAGATTCAAAAAATTTACATAAGGAAATAAATTTATAATTTTTAAAAAATAAAGTGATTTTTTCATTTTTTTATGTAAAAATTTATTTTCAGAAATAAATTTAATATTTTTACCATTATTATATGTATTCTTAATGTTAGAATTTTCAAAAAAAGAAGAAGAAAAAAATAGATTTTTTTAAAAATAAATAAATAAATATGTATTTATTTTTAAAAATCCTAATATTAAGAATACATATAATAATAGTAACGATATGAACTTTTTTTTTCTGAAAATAAAGTTTTACATAAAAAATGAAAAAATCTACTTTATTTTTTAAAGAATAAAGTTTTATTTTCTTTTGTAATTTTTTTGAATCTATATTATATAAAACTTTACTCATTTTTGAAAAAATATTAGAAACTAGAATAATAAAAAAAAATTAAAATTTTTAAAAATAATATTTTATTTTAAATAAAAAAATATTATTTTAAAATATTAAATATAATTCTTATTTTAAAATTAATATTCTCTTTTAAAATATTAATAATAATTATTATTTTAAAAATATATTTTATTTTAAAATAGTAAATATAATTATTATTTAATTTTTTTAAAAAACTAATATTTTATTTTTAAATATTAAAAATAATTATTTTTAAAATAATTATTTACTTTAAAATATTAAAATTATTATTATTTTAAAATAATAGTTTATTTTAAAATATTAAATATTATTTTTTTAAATATAAAATATAATTATTATTTTAAAATATTAAATTTTTTTGTTGGGTCGGGTTGGGTTAAAATTGTCAAAATGGGACGGGTTGAGATTAAATTGGGCTGAAGGAACAGAAACGCCAATAAAATGACACTTTAAGGACCTAACTGACGAAAATTGAACTTTAGGGTTGACTTTAAAAGTGAGTGACAACTTGGAGGGACAAAAGTGCCAATCAGCCAATTAATAATAATCTTATAATTTATAAAAGAGAGTATAATTTATCAATTGCATTTCACTATAAAATAATTTTTATTTTATTTTAAATTTTAAGTAATTTATGGAATGAGTATTGAATGGATTGTAGCTGCAAATATACATAAGATCAATATTAAATTTTAAAAAGTTAATTTATGATATTTTTAAATTTTAATTTAATATGATTTATTTAAATTTTAAAAATAATAAATTTTATAATTAATAGTACTTTTATAATATTTATAATTATATTGACATAAATTAAATAAATTTATATCAATTTTAAATTTGAATACGTTTGAAATTAATTTTTAAAAAATAAGTCAATATTAATTTTATAATTTGAAAATGAAGTAGTAAAAAAATATAAAGATGTGTATGATTGATGAGTTGTCTACTTAAATAAGGGTGTGAAATGTTATTTTATACATATAGAGAATGATTTTTTGACTCCCTTATAATGGGGAGTCAAATCCTATATATGGATTAAAATAGAGAGTCAAATAAGGATAAGAAAACTATTAGATAATAATTTGTTGATGTATTCTTTAAAATTGGGGATAGAGAGTTTATGAGGAAAACTGTTGTGAATGACTCTTAATGATTTATTCGGTTCGTTTGAATTGATTAGGGAATGTTTAAATATCATCCCTTTATTTTATATCAATGGTTACCAAAATTGACACATAATATTTAATCAAATTATATCTATAAATTGTAAGACCCCAATTTTTTATGAATAAAATTTTAATTTTTTTCAAAATATTATTCTAAATAGTAAGGTGATAATTGAATAAATAATATATTTATGGGTGATATGTGCAAATTTTATAAAAAAAGTAAATTGTCATAAAATATTCGTACGACGGCGCAATCATTGGTGGACCCCACAACAGAATAATTGTCGAATATAAAAAGTGACAAAAATAACCCTTTTATAAAAATAACGGCAAGACTTTTACCGTTAAACAGTTGAATTAACCGTCATAAAAGTACAATAATACGCGATATTGCACAGTAGCACATGGTATTGCACAGTATCTCTGATTGTTGATGCTTACCTAAGAAGTCACTCAGTTTTATTTAATAATTGTCACAGTAGTTGCTGCATAGTATCTCATATTATTGATTCAATTATTGTCACAATATCATCTGCACAATATTTTATATTATTAAATCAATAATTGACACGACACAGTTATTCATATTATTATTTGCATTATTGACAATGTTTATAAAATTTTGTTAAAGAAATGGGTTAGATTATTTAATTGTGCGCCAATAAGGAGAAATCCTTATCGGAAAGCCCCCTTTTTTTCTGGGAACGATCTGGTTGTCAATATTTTAAATTATAATATTAATGATGAATAATTGTTGAAAGACTAAAAATGTGTTAATTAAAGATAAGTGAATTATGGTAAATATTTATTTAATTTTGATATAAATAGAGGAGTTTGTCATGAGGTGTTTGTTGTAAGTTGACTTATTATTTCATGGGGGAGACGTGCTAATTATATGGACCGTCGGTTGAAGTTTTAATAATAAATCAATATGGACCGTCGGTTGAAGTTTTAATAGTAAATCAATATGGACCGTCGGATTAAAGTTTTAATAGTAAATCAATCTGGACCGTCCATGAATCAGTTACTATTTAGTCCATTATCCTATAAATAGAAGCTTATTTACTCATTCTTTATCACTAATTCACTAAAATTATAGAGAGAAACTATATAGAGAAAATAAGAGAGAAAGAATAAGAGTATTATGCTGCTAAACTATTGCAGTATTCAATCTTCTACTAAAGTAAATGATGTTATTTTCTTTCAATACTCGTAAGTGTTGTCATTCTATTCCTTATTAAACTGTGAAAATAATATGTGTACGCGGATTACTGCATGCATGGTGAATAACCCTTCGTATTCCTTATTTATTAAGTTGTGGGAATAACCTGTTTACGCGGACTACCGCATTCCTGTAATAACCCTTTGTATTCATTATTTATTAAAGTTGTGAAAATGATCTGTGTACACGGATTATCGCAAGACGGGTAAAAATTCAGTTGCAATTTCGTATATTATTTCATTTCATATTCCTAAATCTAAACTTACTATGGTAAGTATTGCTTCTATAATTTCTGAAATAATTAGAATCTGCTTAAGGTTTTCGCTTCATCTAATATCATTTCATAGGAATATTGGTCTGAACTTTCTTATTAAATTTTAATATTTTCATGTCGGGGTACTATTCATACAGTACTATTCACAACGAAATTAAATTTTATTTTCTTTGTCCAAGTTATCTTTTATGAATCTTATTCTTGAAATTGGATCCATGTTTTGATATTCATGTTGACAATTTGGACATTCTTGAACTCTGGATAAATTGAATTATAAATCTATAATATTTATCATTTATCTCATTGGATTCATTCTTTATATCATTGTTATAATGCTCCGACTTAAATTGTGGTAAAATTTATATTTGTCCCGTAGTGCAAAGATGAACTGTTGATTGATATCTTTGACCTGTAGTGCAAAGATGAATTGTTGATTGATATCTTTTGGCCTGTAATGCAAAGATGAACTGTTGATTGGTATTTTTGTCTCGTAGTGCAAAGATGGACAGATGTATGGCATGATCATGACTACTATTGATACAAATTAATATATTTGGCCCGTAGTGCAAAGATAAATTATTGATTTAAAATATTTATTGATTGGTGTTACAGGAATAAAATATTAATTATATACTTTTAAATCATAGAAGATAATAGACTTCATGCTCTACTTGACTCTTCTAATGGATTGTTATTTTCGCTGCAGTGATCTAAAACTTGTTGTATTCTGTCAGATTTTTCACTGTTGAGGACTAAGAATAATTTATTATTCATTATCTTAGTCATAATATTCTTTAGTGGACTAGAGTGGGCTAGTTGAGCTCACCCTTTTTCTTCCTTTTTCTTTTGGTGAGAGAGTAACAGTTGGAATGTGTGGACCTATTTTGAGAGTTGGAATGTGTGGACCTATTTTGGGCGTCAAATACACTGTTCAATTTGGAATGTGTGGACCAATTTTGGGGGTCAAATACACTGTTCAATTTTTTTTTTTGATAATTCGGAGATGGGGGTTGAACTCAGGACCTCTTGCTTTACAAAAAACTTAGGGTACCAACTGAGCCAAGACCAGTTGTTCCCGTTCAATCTTCTCCTTCCTTTCCTTTTTATTTTTAATTAATTGTTGATATATTTGGGCTGCGCAAAAATAACAAAAAAGGGTCTAATTTAATTACTTTTGGCCATAGATTATGGTTTTCTTAGCATGTGAATTGAATTGCATAGAAAAAATGGGTGAAGGTATTGTTGCTTTCAGTTTACTAAAATTAAACTCTAATTTGATTCATTGTTCTTCAAAGTAAAATACTTGTAATTTGGCCATATGGGTATTAGTATTACAAACTGAACCTTTTTAGTATAGCTAACCCACGATAGAAATACAAAAGGAAATAGAGTGATTAATGTTGTAGGCTGATGTTTAAGGATATGATTTGATTTAATATTATGTGTCATTTTATTAAATATAGGGATGAGATTTAGGTAACTCCAAATTTTAGAGAATTATATGATATGATGATGGAATGGAATAGAGATTTTAGAGTGACGGATGAGACTTGGACGACAGGTAAGTCATTAAAAAAAAGAAAACAAAAAACTAAAGTCCAATTCTACCCTAATTTTTACTTAAAAATTCAATTTGTACCTCAACCTTTTTTTAGGATTAAATGTACCCCAAACTTTAATTTCATAAATAAAATGCATCCTCCGTTTATTTTGTCGTCCATAAATTAGCACGTTGTCTTGAAGTTTTAATTTGAAACGTAAAGAAAATAAAAGAATGGGGAATTCATTTTGAAGGAAAAATAATAATAAACGAAAGGTGTTTGTTTGAGTTTTAGTTAAAAAAGAAAATGAGAGAAAGTGAGTTTTGTTTTGACCAAAATATTTTATTCTCATTTTTGGATAAGAGTTCTAGTATTTCCTCTCCATGTTCTCTCATTTTTTCTTTCTCTTTAAACTATTTAAAGAAAGCAATCTTAGGACTAACTATTTCAAAGAATTTAGATGTTTAATGTAGTACTGTTCATTTTATTTATCTGGACAGTTTGAATATCAATAGGTTTGTGCTGGATAAAAGAATAATTTGTGCTGGATAAAAGAATAAGTAATGATGAGCTTATAGAATTTTTACAAATTTGAGAGAGAAAGTAAGAAAAGATTGAAAAAAGTGCAATAAATGACGAAAGTTGCACACTAAAGTCTTTGCAAAATTTTCTCAATCACTAACATGTTTGTTAAATTAAATGCTAAAAATTAATTCATTTCCTTTTTACACCTTATTTTAACACCTCTTACAATGAAATAACAAAAAAAGTGTATAGTGCATTTTATTTACATGGAATAAGTTTTGGAGTTCATTTAATCGGGAAAAAAGTTTAGAGTCCAAACTGAAATTTGTGTAAACATTGGGGTTCAAATTGAACTTTAGCCTTAAAAAAGTTTGTAATATAATAATATTGAATTTTTCTTCTTCTTTATCTTTTTAAAATTGAAATAAAACGAGCTTAATACTGCGTCCGAAGCGTCTAGTTTTGAGGTATTACATTGTTGATATATATTTTGTAAATTTATTTTATTAGATAAAACAATTAAGTTACAATTAAATTTTAAAAATAAATCACAATACGGTTGGTGATTGAAATATATTATACTAATATCTTCATAAGAAAACAGTTCCTTATAGAATATATTATTTAACTAATAATATATGTTTATATATAATCAATAACTAATATAAAAAAAGTTAATAAATTTGAAGATTCACAATAAGAATTCATTTGTTTATATATTCTCCTTTGTGGGTGGGGTCAAGGTTTCTCCAAAACCTTGGTAGCTAGGTTTGTAACGGGAACCCCAAACAAGAACTTGTCGTGTCGAAAACCTCGCTTTGTTTTTTTTTATACTTTTTTTTGGTACATTACATTCTAAATTAGAATTTTCTATTTTAAAATAAATTAAAAGATAACAGAATGTTCAATATTATATTATCTCCATCCCTTAATATATGTCGTTTTAGAATTGTGCACAAGAACTAAAGAAATAATTGTATAACATTAAATATAATATTAATTGTCTATAATACCCTTAAATTCCTATAGTTACTATACTTATCTCATACTCTCTATCTCATCTGTAATATTTTTTCATTTGGAGTAATTTTGAAAAGATTGTCATTAATTCTCCTAAATTATATAAAACGATAAATTATTAAGAAAAAAATAAAATAATCTAAAACGACATATATTAAGCCACGAATAGAGTATTAAACTTTTTTCTTTTTTCATAAAAAGTAATTTAATGGTTTCAGCCTTTCCTCTATTCTTTCTAAGAAAATTGTCCTATGTAAATTTGATAATGTGATAGAAATTTTAAAATATTACAACTACTTCCTCCAATAATCCACAATATAACATCAATTTACTACAACAAAAAAATAAATTGGATAGCATATAAAATTAGACACCCACTTGTATTGAACAAAATTAAAAGTTACTTTGATCGCTATAATTTGCGATGGAAAGGATTATATAAAAAGTATTTTGATTACGGTCCCCCTGTAACGACCTCAAAATCAGAACTATTTCTCTTTCCGATCTTATGCGTTAATATTATTTTCTTCTAACTTCAAAACAATATTTAATGCTAAAATAGCTAAAAATATGGAATAATTTTTTTTCCTTTTAAAACTTTTATTCCATTCATTCATTGCCTGAATCGTAATCTTTACAATTCTTCTTTAAACTAAAATCATATTCATTTTACATGATTTATTCTTATCAGAGTTATATATAACTCAGTATTAATTCTTTCTTATATAGTAATGTTACTATATCACTTTATTTTTATAAAGTATTCCTTACAATACATCTAAAACAAATATTCTTTATTGAATATTTTAAACTATACATAGTTGTTGTTTACATATATCAAAACCATCAATCACATGTTTCTACCATTTCTAATGTAAGTAAATGTATCCATTTCGCACATCCATCAATCTTCATCATCCGAATAGTAAGTAATATTGCATAACATCATTAACCTGCAAAAATATGTGTTTGCAAGATTGAGCTCGACGGCCCAGCAAATTTAACAGTCTATCATGTTTCACATAAAACACAACTCTATATGCAACATACTTTCTTTACTATGCATATTCTACATGCATCAATAATTTTTCTACAGACATATCACAGTTCTATAATTTTATGCAATACATTTATACATGTCTTTTTACGTCTCACATTCTCATACAACATATGTTATCACATATCACATATAATAATTGAGTTTCATAACCCAATTGACTTAGTCATATTTTGGCTTTAACAATTCAATAAACATGGGATATAACTCACCATATAATCGCATACAATCCAAAAACATAACAGAACTAAAAAACTTGCCTGATTGGAGATTACCGCTAACATTTAATTTAGAGTTCCTCCATAATTCCTATAAAATTATTATTACATGCACACACATATTAGATAATTAAATATGTCACAAAATATGCATGTTTATTCAATAATAATAATTACTAGTTTATAAAAATTAATATTATTAATTCTCAACTCAAACCAATAGTAGTTTATTTAAAAACTTAATCCTTTTTAACCTTTTTAAGTCAAATAAAGGCCCCTCAAATTTTAACATGTAAATATTTTACATATCGAAGTTTAAAATCATTTATATTCCACTTTAGAAATATCTTTTATCTTTATTTGCGAATTCAGATTTTAAACAGATATTATATATCTTTTATAGTAAAAACTCAGTTTAATATATTATTTCTTAACTTAAATAATCATTACATCTTTTTATCCACTCACGAGTCAACTAAGATCATTATCTCATACGCAAATGTTTTACTTCGCTAGCAAATTAACTTCGTATTTATTTTCACGAATAATTCGCATTCTCACTTTTATATATATATATATATATATATGTATATATATATATATATATTCCGTTAGTCAATTCTTTACTCAAAATCTTCGTTTCGAACTCCGTTAACCTACGTTGCATTACTTTTAGAATCATTATAATATTTTTAACGGTTCCACGTTTTTTGTTTCATATTTTCACTATATGTGTATATATATATATATTAAATATACATATATATACCGCCATATAAATCTTAGCTCAAAAACTTTATTTTGAACTCTGGAAACTTTAAAATATTATTTTTATAATTAATACAAAATTTTAAAGGTTTCTCACCCTTCGTTGCACCACAAAATAATTTTATAGGCAACCTTGATTTTTATTTCGCTTAAATATATAAATTTTTATTTATTATATATTTTTATTGCTTTATTTATGCCCGAAAGAAAGTTTTTCGGCATAAAATATCATTTATAGTCAAATCTTGCCCTGTAGGACATTATTAGATTTATTATGACATATTATTTCGCCGGAACACGATTCGGAACGTCGAACGTCAAAGTCGCTCGACGTTCACTCAAATATTAGTTCTGACATGCTGTTCGCTCATTTTTAATTTTTAACTCATAAGTCATATAACAGCAAAATCTTGTGCATGTTATAGACCTTATAGCGTAGTATTTTAAAAAAATTTCTAACCGCAAAAACGGATCACGAAAACCAATAAAAACATCACACGAAAAGCATGTCAGGCAACTGCCCAGCGCGCGCACGCTGCTGCCCATCGATGTTACCGCTGCTCAGTTGCCCGCTTATCGAACTAACTACTTCGCGAATTTTTTACGCGTTGTTCGTTAATCGAATTGATCCCATTTTTGAATATGTTATACTCCCTCCATCTCATAATAACTATCGTTTTAGAAGTTTTTTTTCCCGAATTTATTTGTCGTTTACAGCTTTCTAAGAGAATAAATTATTTACTTTCCTATATCACCCCTACCTTCTCTCATTGTCCCAAGAAATTCTCTTCCTTATAATAATAGTTTTTAACTTCCCATAAAGGGGTAGTGATAGAATTTTACACAAATTTTAATTAATAAATGATAGCATTAAATGACTTTCTTAATCCATGTGCATGAAGCTAAAACGACAGTTATTATGGGATAGAGGGAGTACATGGCATACCAAAATATTTTTAAAACATATAACCCACTAATTTCGTACCTCATAGGCAGCCTAAAACAGGGCCTAAAAATATCCACTCGTAATAGTTTTTTATTTCGTTTCAGCTTTACGCTCTCTCGCTAAAATAGCCATAACTTTTTCGTTTCAAAATATTTTTAATGAGATTCTTGAGCCCACGCGTAGATAACTTCCGGGGCTACAACTCTTATTCCAAAATGTTTTCCAAATTCTTAACAGAAAATTCTCGAAAATGCGTGCAAGGAGACTGCTTTGAATTTTTCGGACAGTTTTGACACGACTCCTTAGAAATGTCATAACTCCTTGCTCCGAAGTCGGAATTAGTCCTTTTTGGAGTCTATGAAAAGATTATTTAGTGTACTATCACATACCAAAAGCCCAGAATTTTCTGAATAATCTAGCTAACTCTGAATTTTCTATTTAGGGGCAGCAATCCACTAACATTCAAATTTTTTATTTTAACAACCAAAACTCGCCTCGACTCGATTTCTTATCGGGTTATTTATGATTTTTTTATAATTCTCAACCTTATATCACCGCACAACCAACCTAACCACCAAGTCTCTAAATCCAATCGTTCCATTAATAATTCAAGCACAGAACTCAAATTAAATTAACTTTACACAAATTAAAACTTACTAACAATACCCAACTCCATATTTCATATATATAACTCAAAACTTGATTTCTTATAATAGAATCCCATTAAAATTATCTCATAAGCTACTAAACTCCCAAAAATTCAAGTTTAACAATAAAAAGCTTGGAAAATAAGCTTTGAATAATAAGTTGAGTAATTAATAATTTAGCCTATTTGCTTAACTAATTAAATCACCCAATTATGCTCTTAATTCCTTTATTAGATAATTAAATTATCCAATATTTAGTTACTAGATTTATATTTATTAAATTACTAACTCACCCACATAAAATATTTACACCCTTTTGGAAGTATATACAATATATACCACAATTTAGATATATATCAATTATATAAACCCATAATAAAACATAAAATATCTTTACTACATATTTATTTTATAATTGCAAAATAAATATGCATCACATAATTTCTAATGCAAATATAATTATTTACATACCCAAGATATTATAATATAATATCCTTACCTTATTAACATAAAATTAATTAAGAATTTATTTACTTTCTTAATATATTATGTAAATAAAATATCCATCCTTTATTAAAATAATTTCACACAAAAATTTATTATAATATTCTTGGGTAAAGTATATATAAATATTATATACTTAAACCACCTTATTCAAATTGTTCCCAACAACTTTATTCCCTCGCGTAATAAATACATATATCTAATATATATCTATTACATTGCAAATAATTCATGTAACACACATGTACCCACATCACATATAGAAAATAAATAATAATTTATTCTCTCACATTATAAATTATTTATATCAATTTATTTACATATATAATTACAATAATATTATCTCTTTATTAAAATAAATTAATAATAGAATTTATTTTAATATCCTTTATTTAAAGTATACCATAATATTTGTATACTTAAACTAATTATTTCATTTTTCTTTCTCTAAATTGTTTCAACAATTTAACTATAATAAATATAATAATATATTCACTACATTAAAAACATACATACATTACACTTAATAATATAATATATAATTTGTTTAATAAAATCGTGGTTATATATTAAGTATATTTAATGCCACTAACTACCACATTAAAATAATTTAATATTATAAATTATTTTAAGTTTTCCCATCTCATTTCCCTTAATAAATTACTCCCACAATTTATTTACACATAATAAATATATACTACTAATATATTTATTATATACAAAATCACATATTGCATAACACATATTCACTTATGCAATATAATATCACATAACATATCATTTAATAAAAATTTTATTTATTAATTCTTATATTAATAATTCTCAAAAATTCGGGTTCTTACATTCTTTCCCCTTATAAGGATTTCGTCCCCGGAATCATAATACCGAATCGTTCTCAATCGGTTTAGATTTTATTCTTTCTCGTAACCTTATCGTTGAATCATTTCAACGTACCATTAACATAGGTTTTATATCACCTATCTTCTTTCTCTCCTTAATAAATTCTTAATCATAATTGTTGTTTAAACTCGATTATGTTACGAGTATTATTTATTTCTCAATGTCCTTTCTCTAAGATATTAATGAACAATTACATTCTTCATATTTTTTTAAGAGTCCGATAATTTTCGGACTTACTTTTTCATTCTTTCACGTTATAAATTTCACGTGACTATTCCTTATCAATTCTCATTATTTGAAAATATTTATTTCTCATAACTCTACTTTTTTTTCTTTTTCAAAGATTCATCAACCATTGTCGTATTTTGCGACCTACTTCCTCTTAAGAAATTTCATTCTTTCTATACCAAATCTCCAGAAAATAAAATTTCTCCACAATTGATCAATAATTGTGAAGTAATATGAATAATTCAAGAATACAAAAGATTCGCTTCAAAACAAAACTTTCTGTATCATAATAAAGTCATAAAGACCATAAACTTGTTTCTGAAAAGGTTTCAACAGACATTTATCTGCAAACCGACATATCTTACGGACATATAGGTGATCATCCTATTTATGCCCTGTGTTGACCCATAATATCTTTGCCGCTATTTTGCGCAAATAGAATTTCCTATTTTGGATGTTCTGTGTTAGTCAACACTATCTATGCGAAACAATTATTTCAATTCCTTTTTGTCGTCCCCAGGACGCAGTATAAAATAATCCCATTATAGGAAAGTTCTTACTCAATATTGAGTCCATACTCAATCAATTTAGTTGGACAGTTCAGAACGCTTGACATAAACAATATCTGAATTTGTGTCTAGCCGACTCAAATGGCATTTGACACCTCTTTCATTACTAAAATATTGAAAATCATTTTATGGCGCATAGTATCGCACTGTTTTCAACAGCCCGTTGAGAATGTCATCATTTGTCATATCTACATCATATTAATGATGGATTAATGACTATATAAAATTCTTTTGATATTTTTTCAAATCATTTGTCTAGACGAAACAATTAGCGTAGACATAAGAAACCACCAAACTTTTTAAAACTTATTGGTTCAACAATTTGACCTAATATATTTTTCAAAAATACAATAGTGCGATTATCAGCACGACTAGTAGATTTGAGAATATCCATTTCTTCTTCATCCACTTTAACTATTTCCAAAAACTTCACTATACAATTCTGTGCATCTCTAACTCCATTAACTCCCACTATATTAAACTAATCCTATACCCTGGGATAGTTCATCAAACTTATCACACATTATGTGTTTAGGAACTTGCTATAAAAATATGAGTTTAGAAACTTATTCTTGTAATACGTAGTCCAAGAACCAATCAGGGACTGTCCATACGCTTAGGGTTTCAAAATATACCATATGATTATGAGTCACAAACTTACCATAATTATGAGTTTTAAGAACTCGCACCTATTGTTACTTTTCTATAACTATCAAATATAAATATGAGAAAAGAATCACCTTCCCACCATATGTATATCGATAGCGCGACACCAATATTTCAATGATTATCAATGTGATAAACTAATTGCAAGCACAAAATTCCCGCCCATACAAAGGATTGTACAACTCAACTACCACATGAGTCCTTAATTTAAATCCCCCTTAATCCCATCAAATCTTGTTGGGTCTCTAACTTTTAGTTTTATTTTGATGATAACAATAATTAGTAAATAAATTAATTAAAAGGGTAGAATCCTCTCTATAGAATTTTTTTATTATAATTATTATAATTATCTTATTTACTTTGACCAAAAATATTATCTAAACCTTATTTAATTGATTTTCTTGATCTTGTTTTTTTTAAGTGTTAAAGAAAATGGGTCACTTATATTGGGACAATGCTTACTAATGTGCTGGAAATGATTTAGGACGTGCATTTTGGGATAAAAATCATATGTTGATCATCAAATGCTTGTTTGCCCGAATTTGGAAGGAAAGAAAATGGAAATTTTGACATATGGGAATTTTCTATTTATTCTCAAATTAATTTTATTTTTTAAAGATTTCAAATATTATTTTAAGTTATTTCAAAATTGAGCAAAATTATTTTATTGCTTATATATATATAAGATAAGTTTCATATATATATATATATATATATATATATATATATATATAGATATATATACGGTTATATATATATACGACCAATTGGCCAACAGTGAAAACATGACTCAGCTAAAAATAAACTGACTTTAACTTTCGGCTGCTTTTGAAAAAGAAGCATGCGATGATGACTTTTTGAAAGCAACAGTCTTTATCTGCTGCATGTACGCTTAAGTGACTGTAGGCATCCTAGACAAAAGGATCCTGAGCATCTTGGAGGTTGATGATGCCGTATGGATCTTCTGGACTGGTTGCTTCTTGACTGGATTTTGACGAAGATGATGAGCAAATGGAAGGAACACTATCTTCACTGAGCTTATCAACTCGTTTCTGAATGAGCCGAGCTAACTGTTTTCACTTAGCATTAGAACAGTGATCAATATCCCTAAAATCTAATTTTGTCTGAGAAGATTTTTTAGATTTACTAGAGGATTCCTTAGGAGGAGGAACTGATTTAATAGGAGTAGGATTTACTGAAAATTCTTTTTGGACTTGACCAATGATGCGATAAATATCAAATTTATCCCACCATTTAATAGAAAACTCACGAGTCACATAAGTTAACTGACTCACTTGGTTGCGAGTGATAACTGATTTATCTTTGGATGACTCAAGATCAATCTCAACAATAGGAGTATAAAGGCCATAATTCCATTTAAGAATCCAAGGGACTTTATATTTACTAATAAACTGAAGAAGTACTGGAATACAATCATTTTTAGGATTGTTAGGACTTCTACAGCAAAAATGACTAAGAACTGACTGGAGCTCAATGGGCAAAACACTATGAGTGAGACAGAATCTATCCCACCATAGAGTAAATCAATGAGGAATTTGACTCTTGAATTTGTGGTCGAATTAGATGAACCACGAATGACTGAAAGAGGGAGTTTGAAATAGGAAGACCCTATTCCAAGCTTCTATATAATCATAATAGCAGAACTGGCTATTGTGATTATCTAACTGTCGAAGATCGGACGGATGATTACCCTTGTCAGACATGGAAGTAATCTATTTAATGTAGAGAGAATGATAGATGACCTTGGAACCGTCATTTCTATCATAGATGGTTTTGACTAGGATTGACTGTGTTTGAAGAAGGATACCCTTATAATACACAAGGGATTTATAAGGAGCAAGAGGAAAAAATTGCCAACCAGTTGGAAAGAATTGGGCAGCCAATTTTACTAGATCGTCAATGAATTTCATATGAGGTTCAATATGAAATAAATTGACTGAATAAACTGGGACATACTGCGAATGCAGTTGACTAGGGTTAGGGTTACTAGAGGAAGATGAAGCAAAAGGATCAATGGGCCTTGGTGAGTGGGCCAAAACCGTATTATAAGGCTTTGAAATAGTATCAAGAACAGTATACCTATTAGCTACATCAATAGGAGTAACTGGGATGACTGGGTGAGGGATTACGGCTCCTTTGGGCCTTTGACTTGGGCCAGAAGGGGGCCGAACTGCATTGTTCTCACCTCTCACACTCAATTCTGTTGAGTACCTGAATTAATAAATTCTCTTGTAAGAAAATCAGGAACAGAATTTTGACTTCCTTTAATATATTCAATATCAAAATCGAAAATGCTTAATAGATATTGCCATCTGGCAAAAATATGCTTAGCAGCAATATTTTTAACATCTTTTTCTAAAATGTATTTAGCTGACTTGTAGTCAATTCGAATAAAAATCTTTGATTTAATAAATCGTTTTAAAATTTACTAATGCATAAAACTAAAGCTAAAATTTCCTTTTTAATTGTACTATAATTAATTTGACCCTGATTCCACGCACCAGAATAAAATCGAACAATTTGTTCAGAGGAAGCAGGAGTAATTTTTGCTTCAGAATGCCACCGAAACCAATTTCGGATGCATCAGTTTCAATAATTTTAAAAGCAGATTCATTAGAAATGCCAAGGTAGGGCAAAATCTTAACATATTTTTTAACCTGTTGGACGATGAGAGTATGCTCATCGGTCCAGGGAGGAGAATTCTTCTGTAAATGAAGAAACAAAAGTTTACAGATTTTTCTAAGATTTTGATAAAATTTACCAACATAATTCAGGGATCCTAAAAATGGCTGAAGCTGAGTCTTATCAATGATTTTATCTGGAAACTTATCAGCAAACTGAATGACTTGTTAAATAGGACGGACTAGACCACGATAAATATCATGACCTAGGACTTTGACTTTTGTTTGGAACAGACTACATTTTGTAGGAGACAAAACCAAACCAAACCATTTACTTTGATTGCCTTGAAGAACGAATTTAAATGTTTGAAGTGTTCGTCAATTGACTTAGAAAAGACCAAAATATCATCAATGTAAATAATGATGAAATGACTGAATGGATTCAAAATTTCATTAAGAATATTTTGAAATTCACTAGGGGCATTCTTAAGACCAAAGGCTTGAACGACCCATTTATAATGACCAAAGGGAGTGGTGAATGCAGTTTTATACCTGTCACTGGGGTGAATACTAACTTGCCAGAATCCCGATTTAAGGTCAAATTTACTAAAAATGGTTGCATTACTAAGCCGACTGAGGAGATCTTTTTTGTTAGATAAAGGATACCTAATCCATTCTAAGACCTTATTAAGGGACTTGTAATTAATAACTAGTCTGGGAATACCTTTTTCTTTCTCAGCTTCATTATTAACATAAAAAGCTAGACAAAACCAAGGCGATTTACTATGTTTAATTAATCCTTTTGCAAGCAAATCATTAATTTCTTGCTTACAAAGCTCAATCTACTGATGACTCATTTGAATAGGTCTGGCCTTAGTTAGAATTAGGTACTCCTTAAATTCCTTAGCATAAGATAACATAACCATATGCTTTTTTATGTACCAGAAAGCATTAGGAGAATCAGCACAAAAATTTTTAGGCATAAACACCCGAAGTTCTTCAATCTTATCTTGAATTTTTTCAAGAAGAAGAAGATCTTCAACCTTTTTGTATTTAATTTCTTGTTTTAAGAATTTTAACTGGGAAGTTTTACAACTTAAACTGATTCAAAGGTTTTGAAATAGATTCATCTTGAATAAATTTCAAATATCTTTCTTTGGGTTGAGTAATGAATTCAAACACTACCTTCTGACCCAAATGTTCTGTTGTTAAACCATTATTACTAGTAGTAAATGAATGCAATAAATATATAAACGGAAATCCTAAAATAATCTTATCTGTCAAGTTGCGAATTAAAACAAAAGAAGTTTTAAAACACATATTGTGTAAGACCCCAACTTTTATGAATAAAGATTTAATTTTCTTTATATATTATTTCGAAATAGTAAGGTGTTGATTTGATAAATGTGAAAGTTATGGGTGAAATGTGTAAATATTTTAAAATAAGCAAGTGATTATAAAATATTCTTGTTGTCGGGGAATATTCGTACGACGGCGCAGCTATTTGTGAGCCCCACAATGGAATAACTGTCGGATATAGAAAGCGACAGAAATAACCTTTTTATAAAATAACAGCGTAGTTGTTACCGTTAGTACTGTTGAAATACCCGGTGGTTAAAATACAGTAATACGCGATATTGCACAGTAGCACACGGTATTGCATAGTATTTTAAATTATTGATTCTTACGTAAGAAGTCACTTACTCAATTATTGTTACAGTAATTACTGTTCAATATTTTATATTATTGATTCAATAATTGCATGATATTTTATTGGTTCAATAATTGCTATGTTAAAATTTTATATCAATAATTGCTACGTTGCTATTTTGTATGATTGATTCAATAATTGCTACCGTTGATATTTTGTATTATTGATTCAATAATTGTCACTGCACAATATTTCACATTATCAACTCAATAATTCATATTATTTGAATAATATTATTAGATAGCATTATTGACAATGTCTAAGGAAGTTCTGTCTAGGAGGGGTTATTTAATTGTGCGCCAGTAAGTAGAAATCATTATCAGAAGGCCCTCTCTTTCCTGAGAACGACCTGATTGTCAATATTGTAGTTCTGTAATATTATTTGTGAATAATTAATTATTAATTTATATGATAAGAAAATATTTATTTTGTGGACATAAAAGAAGGAATTAGTGCTGATGTGTTTTTATTAGTATTTTGGTGTGGAAAATCATCCGTTTATGAATTTCGGATAATTTATGTTTGGAATTTGGAAAAACTTTCTTCTACAAAGTTTTAGAGAATTAAATTTCCTATGAGAAGGACATAGAATTCGTATTTTTCTGACAAAAGGACTATTTATTATGAATTATTGAAGTTTCAGAAAATAAATATTTTTTTAATGGGAGGTGGGCCCCACCGGTGGCTGGTGGCTGATGGCTTTTGACAGGCGGCGGAATTTTTTTTAAAAAATATTATTTTATTAAAATGTCTACTTTGGCATCTTAAGTTTTTCCTATAAATAGGGTGCTTAGGTTAGAATTGAAAATCACACCAGAATCAGAAGTTTCTCTCTCTATAATATCGAGCGTATTTTTGTGAGTATTTAGATACTTTGAGTGTTACTATTCAGTGCAAATTTCCTTCGATATTATATCCGATATTTTAGTCAGAAGTACTATTCTTTGAAGTAAGGGATATTATTTTCTTTCGTAAATGATGTTATTCTTTTCAATATCATTATACCAAAATATTGGCATGGATTTTATTATGAAATTCTTACTTTTTCCGTCGGAGTTACTATTCACGTATACGGCACTATTCACGGAAAAATTAAATTTTCTTCTATATGTCCAAGTTGCTTGTTAAGGTTCTTATCTTTGATTGGATCTAAGTTTTGAGCTTTATTCTTGAATTTTGCTCCACAATTGACTATTACGAAGTATTTTTGAATCGGATAAACTAAAATACGAATCCTTAGTCTTAGTGTTTTATCTCACTGGATTCGTTCTTTAAAATATTTTTCATCATCCTCAGTCCTAAAAGGTGATATAACTGAATATCTTTGGCCTGTAGAGTAAAGATGAATGTTACCTAATGAATATATTTGGCCGTAGTGCAAAGATGGACAGATGTTGGGATGAACATGACAACTAGTGATACAAATAAATATCTTTGGCCCGTAGTGCAAAGATGAATATTTGATTTGAGATGTATATTGATTGATGTTACATGGATAAAATATTGATGATGGACTTTTAAATAATAGAAGATAGTAGACTTCATTCTCTACTTAACTCTTCTAATGAATTGTTATTTTCGCTGTGAATATTGATCTAAAACTTGTTGTCAATAATATTTTATCTGAATTGTTGAAGACTAACGATAATTTATTTTTTATTATCTTAGTCATAATATTCTTTACTGGGCTAGTTGAGCTCACCCTTTTCATCTATTGTCCTCTTCAGAAAATGAGAATGTTACAGGAACTAGTCGGGGGACAGAGTGATGGTTCGAGTTAGAGCAGTAGTAGTCCTCACTATTTCTAATAAATAGTGTGATAATATTTGTAATGAGAACTTAGTTTGAATATTAATATTTTCTACATATTTGTATTGACACTCACAATTGTGTGATCGTATTTTGCACGACCGTGTGATATAAAAGATTGTATTTGAATTCTGTACCATGTATTTGGCGACTCATAATGGGTTGGGTTGACTGGACCTATTCTGGGGGGCGTCACATATTGTCTTGGCAAATATGAACTTTAGAAAGTTTATATTTTATTTTCGTCATACTACCATTAGCAGAATTTAATCGTTCACAAGTTTTTTTATAGAACTTAGTAGCTATCAAACCTTCTTGAATGCAATTAAGATCCGCACCAGTATCAACTAGAGCAGAAAGTTGAATTACAAAAGTTCATCCATAACTAGTCGGACAATAATATACCATTTTTGAATGATAATGTCTTTTAACCTTTTTAATGAATTACCTTGAACCATAAGAATTGACTCATCTTCTTTGACATTAGAAAATTCAGCCTTTTCATCATTTTTCGATGAATCAGATATGTGAAGCTCTGAACTTTTAGTCGCCAAAGTAGCCATTTCTTTGCGTAACTCAGAAATCTCAGGCTTAAGACCCTAAATTTCTTTCTTAAGTTTATTGACTTCTTGGTTTAATTCGGGAAGGGTGACTTCTCTATCAATTAAATCTCTCTAAGGTTTTATTAAAGCTAACAACATGTTTATCTTTATCCTTAATAATCGTACTCTTTTCAGAACTATTTTTAGAGAACAATTCCTTTAACTGTTTCATGTATTGCAATTTTAACTATTCGTCAGTAATTTTACTAATTAACTCAATTAACAAAGAGTTCTCCCGGTCATCTTTGCTAAGAACATTAATAGTTTTACAACAATCAGACCGGCAATTATCAGTACAAAGAGTGACTTCGTTTTCTTCACTATGTGATTGATTTTCTTCATCATTACCAGAGGAATAAGGAATATTAGAATAATTGTTAATATCAACATCATTCTCTATCCTTATTAACTCTAAAATCTTATCAGTGTCTTCGACAGAAATATTTAACTGACTCAATTTTTATTTAATTTTACACTCACTCTTATAATGGCCCTTTTTGCCACAATTATAATAAGTAATTTTACTCTTATCCTGAGTTTTGGAAGTAGATTTTTTACTATGAGATTTTTTTCGTGACTTGGATTTTTCATAATAATTGTCTTGATTTTTAGACTGAGTGGACCGTTTTTATAATGTTTATTAGTTTTACGTTTTTCAATATGTTTCTTTTGTTGTTTTCTTCTAGAGGGAGCAACAAGAGGTAAACCATATTGTTCACAAAACGTACCTAGCTCATATTTAGCTTTCTTCTTATCTTTACTAGCTTGTTTAGCAAATTTAAAACCAATACACATTTTTAAATCAATCTTTTGAATATAGCTAATTATATCACCATAAGTAAGATTATCATAATCAATATATCCAAGAATTTTGCTAAGTTCTTCTCTAACTTTGTGAGCAAACAAATTAGAAAGACCATTAACAAATTTCTCTTTCCAGAAAGGTTTGTTACTATCGCTACGCATCATGACTCGAGAAATAAAAACATCTTTGTACCATCTAAAATCACTTAGAGTGGGACAAGTGAGATTACTTAACTGATCATGAATTCTTTCAGTGATATTACTAGGGGTTTCAATAAAATATTTTATTATAGTAAAAATTAATGTGTTAATATCATCTGGAATACCAAAACCAACATCTTCTCTGAAGATAGGTTGGCCATTATTATCTAACTGGCGAGCATGAATTATAGAATTCATTGCATCTTCATCAAGATATTTTTCCCACCAAGAACGAAGGACACCAGTAAAACCATTAGTTAATATTTCAACTATTTCAGGTTGTGTTAAACTGCTGAAATCTGTAATATAACTATTGGCAACCATGGACAAATGATTCATTTTGGTAAGTATTTGATGTTCACTAAAATCATTAATATTTCACTCATAAATTTTATTAGACGAAATAGAAAATTGATTATCTAGATTCTTTTTCTCATAATGAAGATTTGGAGGAGTGGGTCTAGAATACTAATTTTTTGTAATACTAGCGTTATTAAAGGTTAACTTGTTTAACTGTTCGTTAAGATCTGGGATAAAGACAGTTTCAGATTTAATATCTGATTGACTAATACTCTCATCATCGGATTCTTCAATCTGATCGATGATAGCAATAGTTCTACTGGCTTCACCAGAACTTGAACCAATCTTTTTAAGTAACTTATTTATGATTTTAACTAGGTCAGAATCTTTATTAGGCAATTCTATTCCTTCTCTCTTCTCTGGGAGAGTTAATAAAAACTGATCTAATTTTTTATTAGGATTGTTAACCATAGAATGATCAAATTTTATTTCAATTTTATCTAACTGTTTATCAATTGTAGCCAAATACTGATTAGTAAAATTATTTTGTTCAATAATTTTCTTTTCATCAGTTTTTCCATCAGCAACTTTAAATGGACTGGCAACAACTGAAGTATTTTTGATATGTAAAAGAACAGTTTCTAAGGGAGGATGACTTGCTAAAATCTTAGATTTATCCTCTTTTGTCCACTGACTTTTAGTAAGAATCTTACATTGTGAATGATATGTTTTATACCAATCATAAAAAGTAATGTTCTTTTGTTCTTTACTAATAAATTTTTTTCATTTATTAACAATTTTATCTTTGTCATGCTTATCGTATTTATTACGAAAAACATGTCTTTATCTTTTTTAGACTTGGAATTAAAATCTTCAACCAGATTATTCCAATTTAAAACAAATTCTTTATTAAGGACTCTTAATTGATGATTAATAAGGGCTTCAAAATCTGAAGGGGTTGGTCCTACAGAAATGGTAGGAGAAATATCTTCTTGCTCATGTTCTACTTGAGTAGTAGAAGTATAACAAGGATGACTAGTTTGGCCCTGGTTCAAAACTCCTTTCATTTTGATACCAGGAATAGAAAAATTACTCAAAACTTCAGTATTTCTTTGGAAAGCAACCGAAGGAACTGAGGAATTAGTAAATTCTTCTATGATCAATGGTCTTCTGGTACGTTCAAAACTAACTCTGACAGTACCATCAGAAAATTATTTAATATTTTTTAGATTCAATAAATTATTAATCACTGGTTTTTATGGGATTTCACTAGGTAAAATTCACTGACTAGGCAAAGTAATATCCTTCCAAAGAATAGTCCTTAGAGTTTGGATATTAGCATTACTAGTACTGCTTTGAATTAAAACAGTGTGATCTTTAGGGCTTTTATTAAGAGCATGAATGTTTAAGTTGATTTTCATAACTTTATAATAAATTCTATAAATTAAGACTATAGGCTGCGAACCCTCAATCATATGAGTTATCTCACCTGCAGTCTTAATATTCAAAGTTAAAGGTTTTAATAAATTAACATCACTTAAACTCAAAGGGAGATCAGGAAAGCAATTAAAATGGATAGGTCCATCATGCAGACTTGACTCCATGATACCAATAATGCTAGGAGCATAATTGAGGTATCGTGCATATCTAAGACATAAAAAGATGCTTGAGTTTATTCCTTTAATAGATAAATGCTTGACTGCGACCTGAACTAAACCAATATGAATAAAATTATAACATTTCTTTTTGTGTTTGTTTATAACATCGGAAGAAAGAAGATTATAATTTTCATATTCTTTGTTGATCGTATAGACACGTTCAACCGTTTTAACATTATAATCAGTTTTAAAATTGTCTATAAAGGTTGACTGATAAATCTCTTTAGGAGAAACACTAGGTATGTTCCAGTTACTTAAGGTTTGATTGATGTTTTCGTAACTATGTTCTTCCTGGTTGACTATGTCTGGAACCGGAGGTAAGGCCGATCGATTACTAACTAAAGAACTAGACCTGAATAATCTATTCATTTTTTAAAAAAATTTAAATTTTTTAATAATTCTATGTTCTTTCATACATACCCTTCTTTCCTTAAGTAAACGCATACCTATGTCCTAGGTAAAACACCCAACACTGCTCCACACTGAGACTTACAAAGGGCAAAAAGACCGGGGAGAATACGGTGTTCTACAAAAAGAGCTTAGGTGACTTCTTGAACAAAGAATCAAAAAAATATTTTGATTTTCAAAAATGATTTTGATTAAGCAGATTAAGATCAACACTTAGCAAGTAAACAACCTTGGCTCTGATACCAAAAAGGCGAAAACTAGTCAAAAGTCAGCTGTGTGATCCACTGTATCAGACACAGTCTGATTAATTTTTATAAAAAAAATTATATAAAATTTTTTGAAATCAACAGTCGGTGAGCAAAATTTTGGTAATTTTTTTCTCCTTTCTTAAAATTAAACATAATTTTTGGGGGGATAAAAGGATTGAATCCCTAGATATTTTTTTTTGGGTCGAAGGAATAGGGGATGATGATCTATCTGAGAAGAAGATCAATAGCACCCACCGGCGAGGAAGGAGCCGGACCTCAACAGTCAACAGTCAGACGAACAACAGTCAGACGACGCTGGCCCCCCAGGGCCCCACAGTCATTAGATGCTCCAGTCATCATCAGATGCAATCAACGCATCCGACAAAGTCAAAAATAAAGGACAACTTTAGTTTAAGTAAAAGTAATTTACTTATGTAAAAGTAAATGTAAATACTTTAACTTTAGTTAAATATTTTTAACTTTAGTTAAATATTTTTACTTACCTTTAGTAAATATAAAAGGAATTTGCGTTTAACCTAAGTTAAATATTTTAACTTAAGTTAAATGTTTCTTATTTTAGTTAAATATTTTTACTTTTAATTTAAGTAAATATAAAAGTTACTTCGGTAAATATAAGCCGGTAACTTTAGTTCTATTTAAATGAACTCAAGTGTTAGAGTTCATTAGGTTTTGTTTTGACAAACCTCACAGAGGTTCTCTCATTCTCTCCCCTTTCTCTCTACCTTCTCTCTAGTTAGAAGAAGGTCGAAGTCTTTATGACTTCGGCCTCCCTTAATAAACTTATCCAGAATAATGTAATACTTTTCCAAATGTTTATATATATATATATATATATATATATATATATATATATATATATATATATATATATATGTAATCATTGCATTCATATATATATATAACTTATATATATTATAAGTATTATATATATGATATACATATATTATGTGTCAGTATATATATATATATATATATATATATATATATATATATATATATATATATATATATATATATATATATATATACTAAACATGCATGTGTGTATAACATATATATAAGTAGTATGTATAATATAGCTGGCCATGCGAAAAATAAAGGATTGCTTTGACCGAATTTATTAAACCAAAGTTATCAAACAAAAGAATGAGCGGAAATTTGAAGGCTGAGTATTTGGCAATCCGGGTGTGGTAATGTCATCCGAGCCATTCAATTTAAATTACACCAATCTCATCCATTCATTCAAAATCAGATTTCGAAAAATATCATTTTGCGCGACTTAAAAAATCTATAAATAGAAGGTCTTTCTTTCATTTTCAATTTGCCAATTCACTTGAAAAGAAAAGCTTATACTCTCTCCTACATACTCTCTTTAAGAAGTTTTCTCTATCTTCTTATCAAAGTTCTAATCATTTGAGAAAAGAAAATTGGTCTAAGCATTTGAGATAAGTTGTTTGATTTACTTTATTTGAATTATCTCTTGCTTATTTATATTTATAGATATACGAATATAAATTGTTATACACAATTTTATATATCTATATTTCATCTATTTATCAAATAAAAAATTTACTTAATCTGACGCCGCAAGGCTACGGAGATACACCTCTACGGAGAGAAATTCGAACCGTACGATTCTTTATACTCTTAAGTAACTTTTTATTGATATTATTTATATAAATATCGTAAATAGATACGACACTTGATAGTTCAAAACGACACTGTGATATTCCTCCAAAAAGAGTGAACTATCCGAATCGAATTTGAAAATCGTAGTAATCTATTGAAAGTATTTAAATAAATATCAATTGTGAAACTTATAAATATTGTCATACTTAGACGTCGCAAGGCTACAGGAGATATTCCTCTTAATGAGGGATTCACACCGTACGATTCTCTATAGTCTTAAGTGACTTTGTTTATAATCTATCACATAATAGATAAAATATTAATATATATTATCTGAGTTAAACAAGCATATTTGTTATATCAGGTTGTGCTTAACTAATTAAATTGTTATTCTTTGATAATTATTACTTAAATTGATTTAATCTTTTTATACACAAGTATTAGAACATATAATCATTAATATATTACTTGTTAGAAAATATCTGAGAAACAAATCCTTTTCATCCATAGAAAAACACTCTTTATTATAAAAAATAAATTATTCTTTATTAAATTGCATTAAAATCATTTATTTGCTTATACAGAAATATTTTTGACCTAAAGCTAAAATTGACATATTTGCTTATTCAAGAAGCATTTTGTTCACACAAAATATAAAAGTTATTTAAACTTTTATAACAATGCATAATTTACATATTTGCTTATACAGAAGCATTTTTGAGTTAAAGCTAAAATTGACATATTTTCTTATTCAAGAAATATTTTTTTCACACAAAATATAAAAGTTATTTAAACTTTTATAACAGTGCATAATTTACATATTTGCTTATACAGAAGCATTTTTGAACTAAAGCTAAAATTGACACATTTGCTTATTCAAGAAACATTTTTCATACAAAATATAAAAGTAATTTAAACTTTTATAACAGTGCACAAATTTACATATTTGCTTACATAGAAGCATTATTTGATCTAAGCATAAATTATTATCTGCTTACAAAGAAGCATATTTTCTTAAGTATAAAAGTTTTTGAGCTTTTATAAATATATATGATCTTTAAACTGCTATCTGCTTATTTGAGAAGCATCAATCTGTACTAAATGTTACCTGCTTATTTGAGAAGCATTTTGTTGTAAATTCTATTAAACACTTTGTAAAAAAAATGTTAGAGTTAGTTTATTTTATTTACCTGTGAGAAAGATAAAGCAATTCTTCAACCAAGACCAGAGTCGTAGAGAGGTCAGCTGTGAGTTGGGTCTCTAGTGAACTTGTGAGGTGAGGAAGAGATTATTGTTTCAAGATCAGATCATAGAATAGAACTGAACTCAAAAGAAAATATAACTAAGCTTGAGCAGGGAGCTAGGAGCTTGCTGTCCAAGATAGATAGTTGTGGATAGTTGGAAGTTTATCTATAAAACTTTGTAAAGGCTTCTCCGCCTGTTGAAGGAGTATTTATTACTGATAGTAATAGGATCTCAAATCCTGGAGAGGAGCTTGAAACTGGACGTAGCAGCATACCCTGGATGTATGTTGTGAACCAGATAAATCTCTGTGCATTGTGTGATTGAATTTTACCGTCTTGCATATCAATTTCTAACACTGCAAAGTAATTATCTAAAAATTCAAAAAAGCCTAAGATATTTTTTTAATCTGTAATAATCTATTCAACCCCCCTTTTAGATTATTATTGGACTTTCAAATCTTATCTGGTTCTTTGCTCAATACAAATTTTATTTAATTTGTATTTCATCATTCATAACTCTTTCTGAGTTTTATTCTTGTACTATTTTATAGTACCATTTTCATATAGTCATTTCGCTATAAATTTTCAATCATTTAACTGATTATCTATCCTTCTTTGACTTGACCAGATCATGTTGTGATCTTATCTTATAATCGTGCTATATTACGATTCTTTCTCATTGTATGATCGTTTAATTTCTACGATCTTATTTTCTTTTCTCTTTAATTATATTATTTTAGGATTATTTGAATCAGGTGTCTCCTGATCCTTTACTTCTTACCTTTTAAGATTCTTTTTTGAATCTTCTTATATTTCTAGGACTTAACTCATCTTATACATCTACGTATGTGAAAGGAATCACCTTTTCATGATACGTATTCATAACTCTATACTCGGTACACATCGAGTCTCTAACACCGTTCAATATAGTAAGCTGAGTGGTTTCCCACAAATAACCAATAAATTAGTTTTCCGTCTTGTCTACACTATATTTCACAGCGAGTTAAATCGGTAGCTAGTTCGTATATACCTCCGCTTCCTGAAGGAATTGTTTAACCCAGATACTATACATCAATCATTAAGGAGTACGACTGTACCACTACTTAAACTTAACTTTTTCTCTTTTTTTTCATCTACCTTGCTTACGATTATAGCCTAAGGTTCACTTACCTAAGGTTTATAATCCTTAGCTTTGATACCACTTGTAACGACCCCAAAATCAGGACTATTTCTCTTCCCGATCTTGTGCGTTAATATTATTTTCTTCTAGCTTCAAGACAATATTTAATGCTAAAATAGCTAAAAATGTGGAATAATTTTTTTTTCTTTTTAAAACTTTTATTCCATTCATTCGTTCCCTGAATCGTAACCTTTACAATTCTTCTTTAAACTAAAATCATATTCATTTTACATGATTTATTCTTATCAGAGTTATATACAACTCAATATTAATTCTTTCTTATATAGTAATGTTACTATATCACTTTATTTTTATAAAGTATTCCTTACAATACATCTAAAACAAATATTCTTTATTGAATATTTTAAACTATACATAGTTGTTGTTTATATATATCAAAACCATCAATCACATGTTTCTTCCATTTCTAATGTAAGTAAATGTATCCATTTCGCACATCCATCAATCTTCATCATCCGAATAGTAAGTAATATTGCATAACATCATTAACCTGCAAAAAGTTTATGTTTGCAAGATTGAGCTTGACGGCCCAACAAATTTAACATTTTATCATGTTTTACATAGCACACAACTCTATATGCAACATACTTTTTTACTATGCATATTCTACATGCATCAATAATTTTTCTACTAGACATATCACAGTTCTATAATTTCATGCAATACATTTATACATGCCTTTTTACGTCTCACATTCTCATAAAACATATTTAAATTTTTTACGTCTCACATATCACATATAATAATTGAGTTTCATAGCCCAATTAATTTAGTCATATTTTAACTTTAACAATTCAATAAACATAGGATATAACTCACCATATAATCACATACAATCCACAAACATAATAGAACTGAAAAACTTGTCTGATTGGAGATTACCGCTAACATTTAATTTAGATTTCCTCCAAAATTTCTACAGAATTATTATTACATGCACACACATATTAGATAATTAAATATGTCATAAAATATGCATGTTTATTCAATAATAATAATTACTAGTTTATAAAAATTAATATTATTAATTCTCAACTCAAACCAATAGTAGTTTATTTAAAAACTTAATCCCTTTTAACCTTTTTAAGTCAAAGAAAGGCCCTTCACATTTTAACATATAAATATTTTACATATCGAAGCTTAAAATCATTTATATTCCTCTTTAGGAATATCTTTTACCTTTATTTGCGAATTCAGGTTTTAAACAGATATTATATATCTTTTATAGTAAAAACTCAGCTTACTATATTATTTCTTAACTTAAATAATCATTACATCTTTTTATCCACTCATGAGTCAACTAAAGACCATTATCTCATACGCAAATGTTTTACTTCGTTAGCAAATTAACTTCGTATTTATTTTCATGAATAATTCGCTTTCTCACTTTATATATATATATATTCCATTAGTTAATTCTTTACTCAAAATCTTCGTTTTGAACTCCGTAAACCTACGTTGCATTACTCTTAGAACCATTATAATATTTTTAACGGTTCTACGCTTTTCGTTTCACATTTTCACTATATGTGTATATATATTAAATATACATATATATACCACCATATGAATCTTAGCTCAAAAATATCTAATATATATATACACATATATATTTTGAACTCCGAAAACTTTAAAATATCATTTTTGTAATTAATACAAATTTTTAAAGGTTTCTCACCCTTCGTTGCACCACAAAATAATTTTATAGGCAACCTTGGTTTTTATTTCGCTTAAATATGTAAATTTATATTTATTATATATTTTTATTGCTTTATTTATGTCCGAAAGAAAGTTTCTAGGCATAAAATATCATTTATAGTCAAATCTTGCCCCGTAGGACATTATTAGATTTTTTATGACTTATTATTTCGCCGGAACACGATTCAGAACATCGAACGTCAAAATCGCTCGACGCGTCGACGCTCGGCGTTTGCTCAAATATTAGTTCTGACATGTATGTTCGCTCATTTTTAATTTTCAACTCATAAGTCGTATAACAGCAAAATTTTGGGCATGTTATAGACCTTATAGCGTAGTATTTTAAAAAAAAAATTAACCGCGAAAACGGATCACGAAAACCAATCAAAACATCGCACGAAAAGCATGTCAGGCAGCTGCCTAGCAGCGCGGCGCTGCACACCCTGCTCGCGCGCGCACGTTGCTGTCCAGCGATGCTACCGCTGCTCAGTTGCCCTCTTATCGAACTAGCTACTTCGCGAATTTCTTACGCGTTGCTCGTTAATCGGATTGATTCCATTTTTGGATATGTTATGCATGTCATATCAAATTATTTTTAAAAAATATAACCCACTAATTTCGTACCTCATAGGCAGCCTAAAACAGGCCCCAAAAATGTTCACTCGTAACAATTTTTTATTTCATTTCAGCTTTACCCTCCCTTGCTAAAATAGCCATAACTTTTTCGTTTCAAAATATTTTTGATCGATTCTTGAGCCCACGCGAAGCTAACTTCCGGGGATACAACTTTTATTCCAAAATGTTTTCCAAATTCTTAACAAAAAATTTCAGAAAATGCGTGCAAGGAGACTGCTCCGAATTTTTCGGACAGTTTTGACACGACTCTTTAGAAATGTCATAACTCCTTGCTCCGAAGTTGGAATTAGTCCTTTCCGGAGTCTTTGAAAAGCTTATTTAGTGCACTATCACATACCAAAAGCCCATAATTTTTTGAATAATCTAGCTAACCCCGAATTTTCTATTTAGGGGCAACAATCCACTAATTTTCAAAATTTTCATTTTAACAATCAAAACTCGCCTCGACTAGATTTTTTATCGGGTTGTTTGCGATTTTTTCATAATTCTCAACCTTATATCACCGCACAACCAACCTAGCCACCAAGTCTCTAAATCCCATCGTTCCATTAATAATTCAAGCACAAAACTCAAATTAAATTAACTTTACACAAATTAAAACTTATTAACAATACCCAACTCCATATTTCATATATATAAATCAAAACTTGATTTCTTATAATAGAATTCCATTAAAATTATCTCATAAGCTACTAAACTCCCAAAAATTCAAGTTTAACAATAAAAATTACATAATCGAACAACTTTGACTAAACTCAAAATTAAATAAGGAATTTATACCTTAAGCAATATTTCTCCACTTAATCCAAGTTTTGATTATCTCCCAATTATCTTAATCCTTGATTCCAATTTAACTAAAGCTCCCTCAAGCACATAATTCTTCACTTTACTATTTTTGGAAGATTACAAAATTTCAAGAATTTGGGAGAGGAAGGTTTCGGTTAGTGAAAAAGAGGAAGGAGGAGACTTTTACTAATTTTTTTAGTCAACCAATCTTGGAGCCCAATCTCAATTTTTGAGTAGCTAATACTCCTCTATTTTCTCATCTAGCTCACAACAAGAAGGAAATGGGAAAAGCTTGGAAAATAAGTTTTGAATAATAAATTGAGTAATTAATAATTTAGCCTATTTGCTTAACTAATTAAATTACCCAATTATGCTCTTAATTCCTTTATTAGATAATTAAATTATCCAATATTTAATAACTAGATTTACATTTATTAAATTACTAACTCACCCACATAAAATATTTACACCCTTTTGGAAGTATATAAAATATATACCACACTTTAGATATATATCAATTATATAAACCCATAATAAAATATAACATATCTTAACTACATATTTATTTTATAATTGCAAAATAAAAATGCATCACATAATTTCCAATGCAAATATAATTATTTACATACCCAAGATATTATAATATAATATCCTCACCTCATTAACATAAATTCAATTAAGAATTTATTTACTTTCTTAATATATTATGTAAATATAATATCCATCCTTTATTAAAATAATTTCACATAAAAATTTATTATAATATTCTTGGGTAAAGTATATATAAATTTTATATACTTAAGCGACCTTATTCTCTTCCTTATTCAAATTGTTCTCAACAACTTTATTCCCACTCGTAATAAATACATATATCTAATATATATCTATTACTTTGCAAATAATTCATATAACACACATATACCCACATCACATATAGAAAATAAATAATAATTTATTCTCTCACATTATAAATTGTTTATATCAATTTATTTACATATATAATTACAATAATATTATCTCTTTATTAAAATAAATTAATGATAGAATTTATTTTAATATCTTTTATTTAAAGTATACCATAATATTTGTATACTTAAACTAATTATTTCCTTTTCCTTTCTCTAAATTGTTTTCAACAATTTAACTGTAATAAATATAATAATATATTCACTACATTAAAAACATACATACATTATACTTAATAATGTAATATATAATTTGTTTAATAAAATCGTGGTTATACATTAAGTATATTTAATTCCACCAACTACCACATTAAAATAATTTAATATTATAAATTATTTTAAGTTTTCCCATCTCATTTTCCTTAATAAATTACTCCCACAATTTATTTACACATAATAAATGTATACTACTAATATATTTATTATACACAAAATCACATATTGCATAACACATTCACTTATACAATGTAATATCACACAACATATCATTTAATAAGAATTTTATTTATTTAATTCTTATATTAATAATTCTCAAAAATCCGGGTTCTTACACCTCCTACGCCCTCTCCCTCCCCCTCCCCCTCCCCCTCCCGCTCCCGCTACCGCTAATGTAATTCTTCACTTCATCCAAAAAAAAAAACTAAATCAGATGAACAGAACAACATTTCAGGAAGAGAGAACTTGTAAAGCTCCAGGGAACGAATTAATGCGTTACACATGAAGCATCCCCCTTTTGGGAAAAAAATCATTCCATGACAAACATTATACAATCATTATATTTGGTATCCTCGATTACAAATGCAATGCATATACACCCTTTCCGTGAAATACAAATAATAAATAAAATAAATAAAAGGGACTTAAACAGCCACAAACCCTCATACCCATAACCCAATCATCAAACTAAAGAATTAGCTCCCAGTCTTTGTAATTACAACCTACGATCACACCAAATGCAGCAGCATAAAAAGGGGAGAAAAAAAATACTCTTCGAGAACCAAAACTAAAAAGTAGCTATAGTCATCACTAACCACAACAGAAATGAGGCCAGATAAATTGGAAATTGCAGGATAAATATGCTAAAGAGAAGAGAAGGGGGATCACTCGAGAATTGTTGAATTTTATTTCTAGAAGAGATCAGCTTTCTTCTTGAGCATGTCCTGCTTCCATTTTGGTAACTTATAAAATGCTTCTTTCGCCATCCCCAGTACAGCCTGGAATTCCTCATCAGAGAGATAAGCCTGAAAACAGAAAAGGGACTATTAGAAAAAGAACGATAAACATTAGCATTCAATTTGCATCGCATTTATAGTAGCCAACCTCTCTCCGTTTGAAATCAATTCCAGTTACAGGGTTATCAGATTTAGCCTTCAATTGATCGTAACTAAATGTACTTTGAGTTCCACAATCATTCTCATACTGCTCTGCTTCTGGATTTGATTCCAACTCCTCACCATTATTTTCTGATACAGGCTGACCTATCTCAGTCTCCTTAGCTTCTTCAGGAATTTCTTTAGAATCCTCAGCCTCAGCGACGTCCTCTTTCTTTCCTACTGTGCAAGCATTACCAAAATATAAGGTGATATTAATCATCGGATTGAGCATACAATTATTAGCTAGCACAAACTAGCTTGCCAAAAGAGAAAAAAAATGTGAGTTCGTCATTCTAAAAGGCTAAAACTATGAATCGAAACAATATATACTTTCTCGGGGAGCTGCAAATTATGGGCAGAGATGGATGGCATAGCACCATTTAGGATGTTTATCATAGATGAATTATTTTCAATTGTTGATAATTTGATGTACTGACTATTTAATTTATTCAGTTGAATTCAACAAATACATTTATCTCAAACTAAGTTGGGGCAGGCTTATTTATTTTTTCAACTTTTGTTAATAGTTTGAATTTCTAAAATAATACAGCAATCTGCTTATGAGTTGGACGAAATTTTGTTACCCGAGTCCAAGCAAATTTTCCATGGACCTCCCACATCTAACCTCTTTGGTCGAAACCCTCTATTCTATAAAGTTGTTTTGAATTTTAGCCTGCCTCACATTTTGTTTATATTTAGTGTGTATATATAAATGCATACAAAGATGCAGAAATTTCTTTGTTTTTCTTTATTTTGGAAAGTCATGCTATCAGAATGATGCAAAGAAAAGATGATGAAATCTGCTTTCAAATACCAGAGGGCCTAAATTCTGCAGATGGACTTCTATTGGACCGGACAGGAGAGGAATCAGGCGACTGCTTCTTTTCAGCAGTAAGAACTTGTGATAAGGCAGCTACTGCAGCTGCTCGCTGTGATCCCTGACTCATTCCTGATGTCCTTGGAGGAGTAGGTTTGGACCCAGAAGATGAATTAAATGTAGAGTTCAAGGCAGCTAACGCTGAAGCTCTTTGTGTTGGTCCCCCCTGATTTGTCCCATTGGACTTATCCTGGTTTTGCAGTAGCATAAGATATCAATTTCCGGTCACCCGAAAGAAAGAAAATATATCAATTGACAGGAACTTATTCAATGCATTTATGTAGGTTTTCGTTGCTTTTACCTCTGTAGCATGACCTGTCCCAAAGAGAAGCATAACCTTCTTTTGAAATGAGTTCCCATGAATCTATTTTGCATCCCAATTGAAAAAGAAAAAGAAAAAATAAACTAGTTAAGAGAAACAATGAAAGTAACAATTGCAGCTAATATAAGATGTAGAGATGTCTGACCACAACAGTAACAGAGCAGCTATTATCCTCATGGTGACATGAAATTCACAAACTTCATAAATAAAATAAAAAGGCTTGTGTCTCCAGAGAATAATTGTAACTTATCTTTAAGGCAACTCATTACTTGGTACCTAGTTACTCAAAGACTAAAATGAATTAGGGGATGCCTTGCACGCTGGACCTCTTTGGGAAGTGGGTTAGTCTCTTTGCTCAAGTAAACGATTTTCTCCTTCTTCTATACCTATGCACTATAATATTCTTCGGCTAGGACGTTCCCAGTAATTGTTCTTTTCAATGACCAGAAACAATCAAACTAATGTGAGAAGAAAATTGTGCATGAAATGGCTAAAAAAAGTCAAAAATCTCCATTTCTTTATATATGATGTTACTTTTCAACTGACAGGCATGGTACAATATAATACATGTAAACCCAACTCAAAAGAAGCTTTATGAAGTAAAGAGAAGAAAGCACCCAGCCTTGCTCCCATCTATGTTTATAGGTGGAAACGGCAACAGCAGGTAAGCATGTTAACGGTATCAGCGACCCAGGATTAAATGGTAAAGTGATACCACAAAAAGAATTATGTCCTCAATCAATCTGATTATTCAGTACAATATGGTTCATTTTCCCTTTTGTTAGAAAGTTAAAATCTTACATAAAAATATTGTTATCACACCACTTTTCAAGCTCTTGCTACTAGCATCAGCTGGCAAGGCAGCTTGCGCTGGTCGGAGCATGATAAAGAATGTATTAGTCAGCTCTTCAAGGTGTGCCCTTGTTTCCATTGTTGCTGACCTACCTGGCTGGGGTCAGGTTCAAAGTGATTAGATCTATATGAAGTGTATCACTTTCCATGGGAGTTGACACTAAAACTTAATCAAGGAACCATTTAGTTTGCCACAAACCGGGTACAACTAATCGAATTTTCCTACGTAAATCCTTTTGCATTATCTATTTACTGGTTTTATAATCTTTTAACTCACAAGTTAACATATCCTACAGAATTTTCATGCCAACCAATTTGTTATCCTCTTCCCTATTAGTACTGTCAATAACCCTATATCTCTTAGTATCAGAGTATTTATTGTTCTTCAATGAATCTTTCTTCATCTAAGACAATTTTTTCCTATTTGGTGCTAAGTTTACTGTACTCCACATTTGTTCACTTCTAATTTTGTTTCTTTCATGTTATACAATAAATTTATTAAAATTGGTAACCTTCCCAGACTTAATTTGTAAAAAAATTTATTTCTTTGTGCCTAATATTTGCCGCCATTTGGCCTCTCTCTCGCTCTCTTGATTGATAAGAGAAGAATTTTAAGCCTACCACAACTAGTTTGGGATAATCTAGTTGAGATAAAAGGAAATGTTGAGTTGAGATGTGTCAAAAAGAGACTGTGAACAAGAAATCCACTAAGCAATAAAAACAGATCCTTATAGGACAACCCCCATTCTCTATAAATATCTGAAATAGCTACACCACCAGTGCCGATGCCCATACAGATGCCAAAAAAGAGACCTTGTCCCAAAGAAATTAAAAAGTAAGATATGTATATAAGAAAAAGTTCAAGTTTTTCACTAGGTCCAAGTACCACATAGAATATCATACACCGCACACTGCTATAAAATCCTACCATCCCATTCATGATGAAATCCATTATATATCTGCAGAATTTTGTTGAGAGTGGAAGGATACATCCAAAATTCACCTAATAATCCAAAGAAGGTTCTCCACAACCGTGTCACCATATAGCAATGCACAAAACGATAATCATGAGATTCTGAACTTGGTCTTAGAACCGTCCTACAAAATTTTGTCTTTAGCTTCATAACTACAAGTTGATCATAAACTTTCTTGAACCACTCCTTTACTTGTCCTGAACCTGCTCTAATCTAATGAGCATCCTTACTCCAATTGTTGAGCTTATACAAAAAAGTGATCAGTCTATGGCAATGAAAAAGACGCCAAATATTTTTCTAGCGTCTCTATCATACTCTTTTTTTTTTCCAATTCAATATGATTGTAATACCCGGAAAAAATAACTAAATAACAATTATATATTTTTTTAAACATATTGTTTGGGCTTTTCTTTTATTTGGGACAAATTATTTATTAATGTACATGGGCTAATAGTAATTAGTAGATATCATTAATTTGGTAAAACTGGGCCGTAAAACTAATTGAATTTAATTTATATGGGTAATATTAAATCCTATTATAATTAGGAGAATTAATAAATAAAACTACCTACACCCGCACTACATCTGATACGAACGGAGGAAAATGAAGAGAATGTGAGGCTGCATAAGAACTGGAAGAGAAAGTTATCAAACTCGGGTATCCGGTAAGATCAAGTTAATAAATTAATACTACTTTTAAATTGTTAGAAGCATTATGTAAAAGTCCATTGAATGATGAGTAGATTAAAATATATATGCTTATGTAAGGTTGATATTTCATACCGATCATGTATTCCGTAGGTATTCGTTTGTAATTCCCAAGTAAAGGAATCATGTATGTTTTCCAATTGATGAATTTTGCATGTGTAAATATATATGTATAACTTTTGGTGGCACTTTGTTTGGAACGGAGGGTACTGAAGTATAGCAAAATGAAATTATAATTATTGTATCTATAGTTACTTCATATATGACCTTTACTTATATTGATTTAAACGGAGGTGCCAACAATTGTTGTGTACAATCTGAAATTTTAAAAGTTTTAAAATTTCACTTATATTATGGTAATAATATAACACTAATAAAAAGAGTTCTATAAAAGGTAATTAAGGATTAATGATTTAACCTTCAATTTATACACTATTTATTCATTTATTTTGGTGATTAGTTGGATGAAAGGAGTATAAAAAACTATATTTGGAATAAATTTTAGGTAGTATATTGTTTAATCTAGGTACAGATTCTATACTCTTTCAACGATACTCTTTAATTTTAGTTTGTTCGTTTTGTTTCTTGTTTAGAATTTGGATATTGTCTCGATACTTTGATTATAGTGAAATTTATATGATAGTATATTTTGATCTTCAGAATTTCATAACTTGTACTCTTTGAACTATTTAATCATATCTAGTATTTAATTTGATATTTGTAGAAATGTACATATCAATATATTTTGGAGACTTGTGTTGATTCGTTTTGATTTGACATGTACATATTAGAATCTTGTGTTGATATTGTGTCGCATGTGTTGTGTCATGATATCTTTGTTAGAATATATCGTAGGGTATACCCGAGCTATAACCACATGTGAGGGTACCACATGCATGTCCTCATGGCACCAAGGCATGACACCTTCCGTGGTGGTGTGATTAGTCCACAACATCTCTATTTTGTGCTCCGCTGGGAGTTGGCCATATGATAATTTTGTTGTGGGAGGCGTATGGGTCGACCCTAGTTTTCTGTTATGTTCTGTAGATTGGTGATGTTTGTGCCAAACACACCTTTCAATTTTGCATGCATCTGGATTCCGCAGTCCGATGTGTTGTTGCGGGAGGCGTATGGGTCGATCCTAATTTTCTGTTCTGTTTTGCGGATTGGTGATGTTTGTGCCAAACACGCCATCTAATTTTGCATGCATATGGATTGCGCAGTCCAATGTGTGATTATTTCTGTGTGACATTATTTTGATTGCTTGTGTGACATTATTTTGATTGTCTGTGTGACATTATTTGACTTGCCTATATGGCAAGGTATATTTCTGTTTTGTTCAAAGCTCGGAATGAAATAACACCCATTTGATTCAGCCTATTATTCTGTTGTGTTAGGTTGTGTTTGATAAATCTGGCGATTAAGATCTGAATGATTATGATGTCTTGATAAATTAAATCATCTGAATGGTTATGAGGTCTGAATCTAAAAAACTGTTTGATAAATAAAAAGTAAGTTGTCTCTTAATGACACTATTTTACTATTTTAAAGGGTAAATTTTTATTTAATAATTTTAAATATTCAATTTAATAAAAATGAGTGAATAATATTGTTGAATATATTTATATAAAAAAAATTTATCAAAAAAATTTCATTAAGAGGTACCTCTTAATTATTAAGATTTCATTTTCTGTCTTACCGATTAAGAGGCATTCAGAGGTAACAAAAAAAAAACAGCATCATGCCTCTTAGCGAATAAGAGGCAGTCCATTAAGAGGCAATCAGATGTAAACAAACAGCACCTTAGTCTTGCTCGTTATTGAGTTAGTTATTTCAGTTCATTATTTTTGTACTCTATATCCGTACTGGACATTTGGCTTATGCTGTGTTTTTCCTTCCGGCAAGTAATCAAGGGGATCAAAAGCAAGTGTGACGAGAGCTCCCTTTTGTTCAAGTGGTTTAGATATTTTGTTTAGAGTCTTTGATACTTCGATTTGTGTTATGGAGTTATTTAGTCATTAGAGTTTTAATAAATATCTTAGATTGTGATTTAAGTCAATTAAACATTTATTATGGTTTGACTTGCGGCATTTACATGTTATTAGAGATATTCATTTTGTGGCATAGAACTCTCGATTTATTTTATAAGTTTTCTTATGTTTTGTGCGTAACCTCTCTTTTAAATAGGGGTGTTACAATGATAGGTCAGTCTTTTTGTGTCTACCTTTCTATGATCTTCGATATGAGATAATAACTTCCATCACTGACATAACACTTATCAATTCCAATAATAATAAAAGTTGTTTGAGGAACTACTGCAATAGTGAATTTGCACGGGAAAAAAATTATAAACACATGTAGCACAAAACAATGGTCTAATCAACCCAATTCATTGTGGGAAATATATAAGACAGAATTGTTTAATCATTAGATGTTAGGTTCCGTTTTAATCATATATTTTGGAACGAAAGGAGTATTATTTTATATATCTATTCTAATGTAGGTTCTACTAGGACCCAAGTAATTACTTTTTCTGTAACTACTGACCAGAGGAAACATCAAGGGGTTTAATTACTTACTTTCCACGTATACAATCCTTTATTTTTGGACTACCAATCTACCATCTATATTAACATTGTCCTTCAGCTTATTTAGCATACTAGGAGGAAAACTTAAATTTCAAAATCGGTGCTTTACAGAAGTTATACTGTTTTTGAACCAAGAAAGTCATAAGAATGAAAAACAAAAGATTTCTTAAGGATCAGCACATACAGTAGCTTTAGCCGAGTCCCATGAGAAAAATGTTGTGAAGAAGCAAGGTTCATTTCCTTCTGTGACTTTGTACAGAGGCACATATAGAGACAACCCATCCAGAGAGGCAGCCATCTCAATGTATTTCTGTAATAAATTTCAAGGAATGAAAAGTACATAATGATAAGCATATGTTCCAGAAGGCTTACACTACTTAATCAGTACCTGGCCAATTTCAAAAGCATTTTGCTTTTCCTTCGGATCTACAGACTGACCAACCCAAACAAACACTTCAGTATGTGTATCAAGTATCAAGACATCCTCAGTCAATAGATCGTCTTGCAAAAAATTGTAAACTTCTTCCACCTGTTGAATAGAGCATAGTTATATTATAAAAGCTGTTAAGAAGCTGATTGAATATGAAAGGAAATCCAATCGGATAATGAACTCCAGAACTCACCTCAAACTTTCCTGGGGTTCCACATGGCAGCAGGAATAGTCAGTCAGAAAAATAGTTAGAGGGGACAACCAGCTTTATAAAGAATTAACTTTTATATATCAATCATGTAAACATCGGAATAGGGGGCAGGATAACAGCTTATAAAAAGCATATGCTAAACTAAGTGATTGTGAAAATGAATTTAGTAAATAACGAAGAAAACCACCTTTATTAATTGAGTATGTGAATAAGTGAGGATCTCGGACAATCTCCTGAGATACTTTTTTGTTGGTGTAACTTTGTTTTCCTCCAAGAGCAAACCAGAAAGATGAATTCTCAGTTCCTTCTTTTGCATGTTTCACCGCTACCCCTGGCTGAATGTACAAATCATAAAGTAACATTTAATTCACTATGCTTAATTATTCAAGCAGATTCTTAATCAAGTCTTGAAAGCTCAAAGAATTCCATATTAAGCACGACTATGTGACGAGAACAATAACATGTTGAGTTATGTATTTGTACTTTTGCTCATATTCCTTAAAAAGAACGACTTCTTTGATTTGTTTTGAAGAAGCATGTCCAGTAAGCCATGTAAAAGGTGGATATGAAGAGTGTATACACAGTAAAGCAATTGGAAAAGCATTCTCAAATTTCACAATTTTAACCAGATCAACATGAACAAAGTGAGATAATGAAACAATCAACTCAAAACAATTTATACTAAAATATAACATGCTCTCATAAGGAATTAGAAACAAAGTAGGATCACGAATTCATGCACGCACATAGGAGAACCATGGGTTTGTCCAAAGGAAAATCTCAGTGATTCAGTTTCACTCCACCAAGTTGACTCGGAGTATTAAATAGGTAATGTGTCAGGTAATTCAAGTTGTGGCAGTTGTGCCAATCTTTTCATATTTAGACTTTTCAAAATATTGTCTACATAATAAACATACATGGTAATGAGTATAGTAAATTGGTCAAACACATTATACAATTAAATCAAGGATGCTGGATATGACATTAGAAGTTCTGAACATGTGAGATGTGTTGAAATATAATAAACAATGGGATAGTTTATCCTTATTCCAGTACGATACCATCAGTCTTCCTACATATTTTAAGGTGCATTCAATTCCTCAAAAGCCATGATGAAAGGAAACAAAATTCTGCATCTTATACCAAGTACCAACACTTTAAGTTTGTGTGCTTATATTAGGACAACTAGTGATTAATATTTACAGAAAAAAGATGTCTATGTATTAGAAACCAGGGTCCAACTGTAAATACTAAGGGAAAGCCTTTTCCTGGTGAATAACATCAGGATCTACCTTCAAGTTGGACATTCTCTTAATAAGCCCTCATGTTATACACTTAACTCCTGGTGATCCAATCATCCAACTTGATTTAGACATTTATATCTTAGAGATATAGGAGTGCAATGGTAATACTACAGCGTGAAAATTGATTAGAAAATACAGTTGCAAGGATTAGGCTGTGAGATCAAGAGAGGGCTTATTCCAAGAAATAATGAAACTCCTCAATTCTGACGCACTGCATCTGTCAAGGGAGTTTGCAATCACCTAAGGTTAACATTTCTTCACAAACATCTTCTAGACATAAGAATAGGATGAAACCATTTGATCCCCAAAACAAGTCTCTCATAAAAAATTTAAAAAAAAATTAAGCTCAGATGTTTGCAAAGAAGACAGTCAAATTTTAAGTTACCAAGAAACCTACAGAGTTTGATCAACTCGACCACCTTCTTTCAACTCATCCAAAATTTGTTAGTTATTATGAATGTTTTGAATTGCTGATTTCACAAGCAATATACTTGTCTGCATGCAACATATTCACATGTAACCTAATATATTTTGGGCTTTGGCTACTGACTTATTATATCCATTTGCTTACAAGAACATAGAAGCAAATCCAAATGCAAATGCACAGAATTGATTATAGTATTCTTTAGGTTGTATTTGATAAAACTGAATATTAAGATCTGAACAGTTTAGACATCTGAATAATGTAGAGTATCTGAATAGAATTGTATCTGAATGAAAAAAATATTGTTTGATAATTAATTTTTCAAGATAATAGTATTTTACCATATTACCCTCTGAACTCTTTTTTCTTTCTCATCTTTTACTCTCTTATCTGATCTATTCTTGCAATTTGATTGAACCATTTCAAAAACTCTTTTTTCTTTCTCATCTTTATTCTCTTATCTTGTTTAAATTTAATCTGGTTTTTTTTCTTTCTAACTTTTCAGTTCTAGCACAGTACATGAAGCGCAGTACATGAAATCAATTAATTATACAGCTTTAACCATATCAATTAATTACCACATGTTTCTCATACCAATTGTTTCCGATCGTTCCTCCCTTGCCTTTTATCTCACTTGTTTCTTCTTCTTCTTCAATCTCCATTAGATTTGTGCTCAGATTGCAGCTCAAATCCACGTATATGTATATATATATATATATTAATTTGGTTCAATAGAAGGCAGATCATTATTCCTTCTCAATATTCTTGAATATAAACCAGTTTAGGATTATGAACAAAATATCCCTAAATTCTTAAATTCATGTTTGGGATAACTGATGAACCCTGTTTGGGATAACTGATGAACCCTGGCTAAAGCTTGGAGTGCAGATCACCTGTAACCTGTTTATTGACAATGGGTCTGGCATAAAATGTCCAACGAGATCTGGGGGTTTAAATGTCCAACGAGATCTAGGAGCAATGTAGACGGTTGGGGGAGGAAGAGGGAGGGGAGGGGAGGGGAGGGGAGGGGAGGGTGGTGGGGTGACACTAAGAGAGGTGGTGGCGCCTTACGAGGCAGTGGTAGAGGAGCTGAAAAGAGAGGTGAAGGAGAAGGAAGTGGAGGAGAAGAATTTAAGGGAGAAGCTGAGGGATACAAGAGGAATTTTGTAATATTGAAGAGTCATTTTTGTCCAAAAAATAGTTAATGTAGTTCAGACCTACCTCTGAATAGTATAGATTTAATTTCATATCTTACCGATTAAGAGGCATTAAGAGGCAACAAAATTTTTATTAAACAAATTTTTCCTCTGATCGAATCAGAGGCATATCCATTAAGAGCTATCACAACCTTAGTCTTATTCAGCAATCTACATGCAAAATAGTAAAGTTTAACCTACGAAAGCTTAAACTGCTGAAAAACATACATGACAACACTTAATAAGGATACACCACCATGTCTCACTTTATGTATTTAGGCCAACATTACCCGCTCATGTTGGTGTTCAAAAAATCCAAATTATTTCTTTAAAGTTCGACCCTTAACTCTTCATTAACTGCAGACAGTTACTTGGTTAAGTTTCCTCAGAAAAACATTAACCACATCATACAAATTTATCTTTTAAATAAAAACAGAACAAATTCCTTAAAGAACAAAGAGCAATGACACAAAATGCATGAATATTTCTCAATTAACCTTTCCCTAAGAAATGAAATTTATGACAATACTTTGGCATAACATCTGTATTAAGAGGTAATTATATCCAAAAAATGGTGCAACCAATTTCAACTCTTATCAACTTACAAAAATATATCATTGAATTAATTATATATTCAAAGTTTAAAGTAATCGCAACTCGCCAAAGTCATACTTCGGAACATTGAAAAAGCTCAGGCCACATTGTATATCATGGAGATCAAAACTTAAACATAAATAACCCATGACATGAATATAATCTTCTGCAATGGCATACCTTCAAAATTTCTGCAACTTTAATAGCTAACTGTTGCTGCTCAAATGTACTCTGGTTTCCATGCCAACTGAATATAGAAGATCCAGATTGCAGAATAAAACACTCATTGGTGTTCAGTGAGGTTGCCACCTGAAAGAAAAATAAATATGTAAACCAATATTTTCCAGAGAATCAAGACAAATCACCTAAGAGTCCTCAACAGAATCATGATAACATGCAAAAAAATGACTAGTACTGTCATGCAAATTAACATAGAGATCATATATAATCACAGAAACTAATATAAGAACCCTACAAACAAATAATTCTCAGTGGCTCATAGGTAAATCAATCAGTAAACATACCGCATCAACTTGCACAGCTTTATTGTTATGTACAGAAGTTCCTGATACTCGAATAAGTGCAACACAGTCTGTGTTGTAAGTTTCATCATTCAGACCTTTGTCTGCAATATAGTTTTTGTATCCAGAACTTGATCCGCCCTAAAAGGAAATGAATAAAATGACTCAATATCTTCAAATAACCTTAAAAGACTTTTTTGAAGTAGTTTCTCTTTTTACTCTTTTTTGCAAAAGAATAAGAAATGAGGAAAAGGAGCAAACATCCTGATCCAAATGATAAGGAAATAAGCATATTTACAAAGAAATGTGATTACATAATAACATATTCGATTAGGGTACCTTAAGGACCACTATAGGCTGAAAGATGGCAACGAACTGTGGCGGCTCTTTCCCCTGAAATATACGGCCCTGCAAAAGCATACATTAATTAGTTTTTTTAAAGTTAAAGTGCACAGATTAATGTAAAAATACCTGCACAGGTCGCCCCTTCAGTGAATTGGACATTGTAGCAACTAATCGAGCAACCATCTTCTGGTCTTCCTGAAGTTCAACCATGTCACTTAAAGTCAAATAGATAGAACTCACCCATAAGATTGAGAAAGAAAATAGATGGAAGATAAGAAGTCAGAAAGGTTTTTAAAATATACTCTCATATTTTACTTGAGCATAAGATTAACGTGGTGAAGGAATAACAATTTGAATAAAGTATGCATTTGAAAGTCCAAGTAAGACAGATTTCCATTCCCATAATTGTAATGTTGATTCCGAGTAAAGGTAATAGGATAACACTACTACTTTATACCAGTCGATGTGGTAATTAGATGATCTAAGAGTACAGTTGCTACACTGATAATTACCTAGCTAAGGTTAAAGGATTAAAATTCTACTTGATGGATTTTTTTTATCTCTTCTTTCAAATTTGCTGCATGTATAGCAGTCGATGAGGGATTGGCTGATGCGATTAAACTTGACATAGATGCATCAATATTCAGATTGTTCAACATAACAGAGACGCATTCATAAAACAGATGTGTAATACATAAACAAAGTACTACAAGGTAATGTAACCTAAAAGATGAAGTTGATTGAGATGTTTGACTTTTGAAAGTAGCACCATACATAGAATTTTAAGTAGTGAGCTGCTTTAGTTTGAAAGGAAAGAAATAAGTAAAAACAAAAAGAACTTGCAGACTATTAGATGTAAATAGAGAGAGCAATATTATACAATATCAAAGGATATACAGCCCGAACAGAGCAAAACTGCAAAACAAGATTGACATTTTAAGTATGTTCAAAGTAATTTCATGCAAGTTAAATTAAATCAAATCAGATACTTATTATATATAATATTTTTGACCAATGCAACTCATAAAGGCACAAGCATAAGAGTGCCTGGAGTCCCTGGACGGTTTTGTTTCTTAACTTTCTATAGAAATTGCTGATAATAGACTAACATTTCGTTATATTACCTGATAATAACTGAAAGGCCTTATTTATTAAAAAAAATTATAATAATTTTAGGAATCTGCCCCCAAGGGTCTTCAAGCATGCGAATTGGTATGTTAAACAAAAATCATAATTGAACAAAACCGGCTGTAAGGCTCTTGCCAAAGATGCATATGCCCCCGTTTCTAAATACAATATGTATGAACAATTCCTTTCCTTTCATTATTTCAATGTCAGTTAATAAGAACATAAATTACCTCAATGCTATCCTTTCCAATCCAACAGCACAGGAAATAATCTTCTTTCTTATCATGAGAATGGAAAGTGTAAAGAACAGCGTAGCAATCTCCGCTAAAAAATTTACCAATGTCCTCTTTTGGCACTGGAGTTTTTGCACTTCCATTGATGCACCATACCTGAAAACACAACATATTCATAACTGGAATATATATTAAAACCAGACTATATGTGTGTTTGTGTGCTTGAATGTATTATCAATTGATTCCCTTACAACATCATGAAATGGAATAAAACTAAACCTCAATTTTTCCATCTCCTTCAAGCAGTGGTGGGACTTCTTCATTTACAGGAGCACTCTTGGCTGCTCCCTTAAGGCCAACACCTTGTTGCTTGAGCAAAGCTACAATTATGCAAAATAGTTTCATGATCAATTTTCTTTAACAATATTTAGTGGTTTTAAGAAGTGAGAAAGTTTATATACCTGCTACTTTTCCTCTACCCTCCTCAGGAGCAGAAGGTGCTGAGCCTGAAGGCCAGGAATCAAAGTTGGACTTGAATGAATGGGTCTCATATCCTTGAATAAGACGGGTTATACGTGTTGACTTTGGCCTGCTTTGGCTACCAACAAATTCCTGAAATGATAATTAGGAAAGATTAGGAATCTGGTTGGCATGATTAATATGAAGATCTGAATCTAAGCTATACCTCAGCAGCTTGGATGGCAGCTTTTCTATCTTCTACTTGTGTTACCCGACCGACCCACACAAATACCTCAGAACCACAATCTAATAGAAAGCATTTATCATTCTCCAATAATGATTTGGAAAGTTCAGCATCTACATCGGTGACCTGACCATCAACGATGCTGCAAAACATGGCAATCAAACTTCAGAACCACTTGTCCATGAATGTCCACAGCATCAACCATTAGAATTCTGGTTAAAAGGGGGTCTAGCAAAGTAACAATTCATAAGAGAACATATAAACATACCAGAGAAACTATATACCTAAATACATTAAAATATGAAGGAAAAAAAAGAAGTCTACATTTTATATAAAGCCAACCGAAACTTCAACAGAATAACTTGTAAAGTGAACTGTGCAAAAGTGTGCTTCAGAACTTCATATCTTCTTAAGGAACTCTAGTTAAGCATCATGACCTTTCTATTTTATTTATTAATGCTTTAACTCTACTATACTGAAAATTTTCATCACTTCTTCAGCACAGGTTTATTTTATCAAAGTAATAGCACAATTAATTTCATAAATGACAAATCTAATCTTTTTTCATATTCGCAGAAGCAAGAAACACAAATGATTATATGTTCCTACAAAGCTTTGACGAATTTTTTCCCTCAATCATCTAGAACTCGTACTCCTAGGCTATGTTTGTTTGTACGGATTATAATCTTGTGGGATTAAAATCCCAAGACTATTAATCCTAGGATTATAATCCCGGGATTATAATTATAATATCAAGATCATTAAGTCATTTTATAATCCCTAAACTAATAGTCCCAAGTCTAAATTTGTAAACAAACAAGACACTTGGGATTAATAGTCGTATCCCAAGTATAATCCTTGTAAACAAACATAGCCCTAGATAACCCCAATCTATTCCACTGATATGAAGACATGATAATTTTGATTAACCCAGTTTAACAACATGAGCCACTCAAATTTCTTTATGATCACTAACAAGTATTATCTGACTAGTAGGCAGACCAAATACGCACAAATAATTAAAGATCATAGCACTATAACAATTACTATCTCTAGCTCCTCAGCCAACACAATGACAAAAGACGAGAATAGAAGAATACCTGTACAGTTTAGCAGCTGTCTTCTCTGGAATAACATCATCTTCACTAGTAACCTTTTTACTAATTGGAGCAAAGCCACCAAAGATGACCCAAAATTCTCCAGAATCTGACTCGGCCTGTAGCTTTCCATCATCTGGCGCACAGGGGACAACATCATATATATAAGTAACGAATGAGGAATTAACAACTATCAATAAAGAGATCCAGATAGTAACGAATGAGGATTAATAACCACTGATAAAGAGATCCAGAGAATTTATATATTCAGACGATCTGACTACGATCAGAATCAGAATTGATACAGAGAGAAGCATAACATCATTAAAGTATATACATGTGCCCTTACCAACAATTGCGACATCACACATTCCCTCATGATACTTTTCCTTTAGAAACTGAATTACTTCTAACGATTTGGCCCTTTCCTGAATATTGGAGTTTGCACCGTTGAACTGAAAAATCTTGTCTTTCGTGTCCAGAATAAAAACATCATCATGATTGAGCGAGGACCGAGAAAAGGGTACCTGGATAAGAAAGAACACCAAGTTTATATTTCTTAACAAACTCATTTGCACTGAGAAGAATTTCATACTGAGCTGCTGGAGGCAAACCTGCTTCAATCTGACAACTCGTTTTCCTTTACAAACGTACAATCGTGTTTCAAACTCTTCCTCCTCAGGTTTCTTAAAACCCGATGCAACACCTCCCTCCAGCGGAATAATACATGGTTTGAAGTATGACAGAAATTTGTCAGACTCGTGACCTTGAAGTTCTCTGTACTGTACTGCACGCCCGCCAAGAATTGCATCAAGTTCTACAGTCTTTATAGCTGCTGTTCCAGCTTCATCCTATTATGAGTTTATAATATCAAGTCAGAACATATTTGAAGCTATAATAAGTTCTGAATAACAATATAAAATTTTAAATAAAAAAGGTAAGGTCGTAGTACCTGGCTTGTATCTTTCCCTAGCCAAAAGTGTATGTCATACATATAAGCACCTCCCCTGCCAGGAGTTGTCTGCAGAAATATAAGAGTTCTATAAGAATAAATATACATGCAAAGTTATTTTATTTGCAGTAAAATAGAAAGGGTTCCTTTTCTGAATTTTTAAGCACAAATGAAAAATAAATAGGACAAAAGATGGTCTAAAGGACATAAGCACCTGTAAGACAATATACGAATCCCCTGAGTAGAATCGACCATAATCAGATTTCGGCAATGGAACTGGCTGAAAGTTCTCAATTCTCCAAATTTCGGTCCCTCTACAAGGTGTTAAGCACAAATCCAAAGTAAAAGGAGCAATTGAAAAGGCTAGCATTTAATAAAAGTAACAACATAATACACACTTTCTCCTTTCTGTGCTGTTGGAAAAGCAAATAATATATTAATATCCACCAAAGCCCAAATAATATATTTATCAAGTGAAGTAAGTTCAGTAAGGATACAGTCTCTGACCCGCACCCTGAAATGCAGGTTCCAAAGCTTTTGCTGAGACAGACATTTAGGTTCTCTTTTATTGCTGCTCCTTAAAACGATGACAGAGAAGATGACCTTCTAAACTCCCACGTTCTACAATCTCTAAGGTCCGCCAGTAGCCACTGCAGAGAGGAACATGAATTGGAAATTACATATACATTTGAATATATCTAAAGATAACAAGCATGAACACAGACAATTTTAGTTCTCTGTTGTGATTGCAGCAAATACAATAATCTTTTGTATTGCTTAGTCAGAAACTTAACCAAGATAAAGCTGATGCTACATTCATTCACAAGTAATATTCTATGATTTACACATTTAGCAAGCAGAAACTATGATAAAAAAATATAAAAAATAAATTGAAAAAAAAGAAGATAAAGGCTCTAAAACCAAATGGTAAACAGATCAATTCTCGTTTCTGCTGTCAAAGGAAAAAATATGTACAGATATCTAACAGTTGCTTTATATGCTCATCAGAATTTTGGAGTATGAAGTATACAATGACAAGTTGTGTCACTCGATGCTTTGAGGATACCACTTAAAGTTTCAATTAGAGGACATTTAGGATTTGAAAGCCCGTTAAAGTTAACAAATTTTTGTGTGGATGATGGATTGAGAAGCCATGTTGACCATTAGTCAATTTCCAGCTCAGGGGCATCACTACATATTGGTCTTGTACATCTAAGAATGAGGAATTTTGCCAAATAATTTAACAATGAGATCAGGATTTCGTGTGAGGTGATTGATTTTTATGGAAGGCTACCTGCTCTTTGAAGATAGGTTAGAAGTTATTACGAACTGTTTAAAAGAGTAGGTGAGGATGTGAACTTATAAAATGGGATGCCATGTGCCTTACGTATAGAAGAGAACACTTGATCTCAATTAGGTAGAGATATCATAATATACTGCTGCAACTGTCTGACATAGGTATAACATGATTTGGCTTCTCACGCATCTTTTTTCAATCTGATCCAGGATGTCATTCCCATGCAAAAAACCTGGTAAATGTAACTACAGATGTCACCAAACTGCATAGCAACTGTTTCATGTATCGGGAATCAGAATCTTGTTGCTATCAAGTATCATTCTTTACAGAATCCATTTTCGAGCTGGTAATATATCATACAGTTGAAAACCTCTCCAATGCTGTTAATATATCCTTGCATGCCATATTCTTCATCCTCACTGATTCCATCCACATTCTTGCTGATTATACCAGATCAGGTTATGTAGACTAGAAAGGTGTTACCTCTTAGGCTTGCCTTGGACTTTTAGTGAAGGAAAATATAGCAAGAATCCATTGACATCTTAAAATACACTCCAAAATTTTCCTTCATGTCATTAAGAGTACCATTAAAGTCCTTTAGTGAAGATAAAAAGATAATCTTTATAACCTTTTCCAGGATATCTTAGCTCATTATTACTATAATTATATAAAATTCAATATAAATGTTGAGTAATGGACACTTCATACATCTCTCACATTAGAGTATTTAAAATCTGGCAGTAGGTCCAAATCCGTAAGATATTACCTCTATGCTTCTTCCCTTATAAAAACCACTACCCCATCTTTTAATAATTCTTGTAAAAGGTAAAAGTTGAGAAGCTTAGGAGCATTATTCAGCAATCTTTTTGTAGTGAAACCCTCATAAACTGATTCTGATCATGAGCAATAACATGTGATTGCAAAGTGAAATAAATTAAATGAAAATTCAAGGGGAAAAGGTAAGAACTTTCCCTTCGGAAACAAACTTTTCAATTTGCTTGCTTTGTCCAGGAGCAATCATCTCTCTATAATGCACACTATACTCGACCATTTCTATCCGAACAGCACTTAACAGTTAATAATGAATGAACCAAATTGTCAAATTGAAACACCAAGATCGAACAATCAGAAAGCAATTTATTAACATGCTAACCAATGGTATAAAACAATTCTGACAAATCAAAATAGTAAAAGAGCCGCGTAAAGAACAGATCGACATAAATTCTAGCGAAATGCTAAATAAAATGAGGTAATTACACAATTAGAGAAGAGAGATCTAACAAATTAGACTGACAAATTTGATGATCGCATAAGAACATAAATTGACGTACCGTATGAGATCTCTCAGTTTCTCTCTCTTGAAGAGGGTGATGATGTTTGTGCACAGAGAAAAACACCGATATGAAAGAAGAAGAGTCTGCAGAGCTGGCAAATATATATAGAGGAAGAGATCATAAAAAATAAAGTGAATAATTGCGGTATGTTTTCATGGTGTTTTTCTCTCTCCAACTTTTTAGGCTTTCGAGATTGATGAAGAAATTTGTAAATTCGATGATATATACATGAATATGGAGAGAGAATATACTTTTATTTTTAGATAGAGAATGAGAGGGGCACGAATGATATGATGTTGGGATGGAAAAAACTGGGCCTGGACGATAGATAAGTCGTTAAAAAATGTCCATTTGGTACCCTAATTGTTACTTAAAAATTCAATTTGTACCCTAACGTTTACTTAAAATTTCAATTTGTACCCCAACTTTTATTTTCATGAATAAAATTCATCCTCCGTTTATTAAGTTAAATGGTTAAAAAATACGTTTTGCCTTTTTACACCTCGTTTTAACATTCTTAGAATGAAATGAAATAAAAATGGTTGATTAGCACTTCTGCCCTTTCAAGTTGTCACTCACTTTTAAAGTCGTTCCTAAAGTACCATTTTCGTCAGTTAGGTCCTTAAAGTGGTATTTTATTGGCGTTTCTGTTCCTTCAACCCATTTTAACCTAAACCCGACCTATTTTGACAAAGTTTAACCCAACCCGACCCAGTTTGACCCAACCCAAATTTTTAATATTTTAAAATATAATAGTATTTCTAAAATTATAAATACAAATAATTGGTTATTTCATATTAAATTCTAAAATTTGTCTTATTAATAATTATTAAATTTGTAGTTATTTTTTTATTACCTAAACACCTTTTTGTTTTTTTAATAATTTATTATAAGTAAACTTTTTTATTAAATAATTAATAAATAATAATGTGTACTTCTTCACCTCTAAATTCTAATTTAATTAAAATAATTTTAATATTTTCATAAAATTTTGAACAATAATTGTTGGAATATTATAATTTACATTCCAAATAATTTAATAAATTATAACCCATGTCATAATGCACATAAATAAAGTCATTAATCATCATGAAATGACAATTTGACATTAATTAATTAAAGAATTATACAATACAGTTGCTTACATGTACATCAGTTATTGAAATTATTAAATCGAGATAGAAAATAGAGAAATCAAGTCTTCAATGTACTTATCGAGACTTTGATAATAGAGTAATAATCATCAAATTATTTACTGAATAATTTTGAAAGTTTAAAAAACTATACATAAATTTGAAGATCGAAAATAAAAACTAGATATTAAATTTAAAAATTGTAAAAAAATTGAATATTAATTAAAAATAACAACAAAATAAATACATTACTAATATTAAATTGTGAGTTTTTGATAATCATTTGTTTGTAAACTCTGCTTGAAGTGGTTAGACCTTGAAGAGTTGAAAGACTTTTCGATATTAATATTTGATTGTTGATATTTGTAAATCAAAAATTTTTAGTACTTGTTAACTTTTAAGTTAATTATAACTTATAAGTTCTAAGTAATCATTTTTGGTTTTGGTCTTTTTGGATTAATGATGATTATAATATTTAGTCTAATTTTTGATTGAATACTTAGACTCTTAGAGAAGACATTTTTTGTATTTATTTAACTATTTGTTGCTCTAGAATTCTAAGTTTATGTTCGTGAATAAATTTGTGTTCGTGAACAAATTTGTGTTCGTAAACAAGTTTGTATTCGTGAACAAGTTTGTGTTCGTGAACAAGTTTGGTATTCGTGAACATAGTTTGTGTTCGCAAACAAGCTTATGTTCGACTTGTTCGCGAACTCGATCATGTTCGCGAACACCAAACGATCCGAACTTGTATATAGTTGTTGGTTCGATCGAGTTACTCGAACATGTTCGAATTCAATTAAAAGTGTTCGAGTTTGATTCGAGTTCGACAAAGTTCAATCCGGCTCAGTTCATTTGCAGCTCTAACTAAATTTTTTTTTGACATAGAACCGTAAAGAACTAAAGAAACCAACTTACTGAAAACATGCATGGTGCAACTTATGATCTTACACCGACTTAATAAGCAAGTACCCTTTTGACCAGTGAGATAAAACATTTTTATATGCAAATTTTTTTAACAAAAAAATAAAACTAAGGGTTTCAATTTTTTTATTTTAAATAATGTCTCAAATGATGCGACACAAAACATTCATTGAGTAAATTATTTGTGATTGCATATATTGTAAAGGTATATTTATTTTTATTCAATAACATATCATTTGAGACACATTCGATACTAAAAGTTTGAGACTTCTAACATTATCCTTTGATAAAAGTGCTTATAGGAAAAAAAATTAAAATAATGTTTAGTTACATAACTATATAAATACTTTTTGAAGATATTAATGTCAATTTTAAAGTAAGTGTGTTGTTTCAGAATTATTTTTTTTGTTTAACAATTTAAAGATTATTTTGTATTTTTTTACTTTTATAAAAAATGTTGAAGTCAAAAATACAAATTTTATGCTTCAACCAAAAGTGTTTTAAAACTCAAATCTCTACTTTTTTAAAAGTGCTTTTAGAAAGTTCTCAAATAACAAAACACTTCCATATTTAATTTAAAAATGTTTTTAGTCCCGCCAAAAGTTCTCCAAGACAGGCTCAGACCAATAATCATAGGAAATTGAAATTTCTACAAGTAAAATTTGATATTTCTACAAGTAAAATTGTGAAAGTTAGGAAACTTTCACAATCATAGATTTCCTTGCATAAAGTAAATGCGTCGGTTAGGATACTTGCACTTTAAAAGAGTGTAAGTAAGAGAACTTGCCTTTAGCGTAGTTTATCCACGAAAAGCAATCAACACTTTCGAATTCATATCGTAATACAGTTACGTATATATATGATATTCATTAGTCATATAATTTCACTTCACATTTTCTCTTTGAATATACGATCAACACATAATGTAAGTTTTACCTAGCTACACAGTTATATAGAATATAATTTCTATCCTTAACGTTCCTTCTTTATAGTTTAAACGCATTCTCATATTATATAAGATCTCAACAATTAGCAAACATGCTTGCATATTATTAATATCACATAAGACCACAATCAATACTAAATATATTTTATTTTAGCAAGTTACGGCATCTCCTTAAGTTAACCGTCAAAATCGGGTTCAAGTAACATCATATAATATCACGTAGCATGTATTCATATTTAAAGGATACTTTCATGCTTGTATAACTTTTCCAAATCCAATCGTACATGGTATAGGTTCTTAAGTTAATACTTAAAGCCATTCAAGGACACGAACTCATATGGTCTAACATGGTCGCTTTTAAACACATAAGATATTCATATAACTTGTATTAGTCATGCTCATGAGTACTCGTATTGCATATATGTAGCTAGCATTGTTATTATCTTGAAAACATGCTTTGTTTATGGTAAACTTTAATCACGGCAACTAATCATGGTATATATACATGCATGACACATGAATGAGTCTAAGAGTACTATCACATGTGTCCATAAATGTCAGATTCTAATTCTCGTCATAACATACCAACGTTCACGTTCAAAGCTTATACTTTGTTAGTATTGTTCATTAATAAGGTCTATCATGTTCATGCTTCCTTATGAAACCCATATACACAAGTTAACATGCTTTTCATGCATTTCAAGACCCTATAAACATGCTCAAAAAGTCAGAATGTATACATGGTCTTTACATGTCAATATCAACCTTCAAAACTTGTATTTTTGTTAGATATGTTTAATAGTGAGGTCTAACAGGCTCTTGTCATACTATAAACTATATATACATAACTTAATATGTCTTTCATACATCTCTACCTCATACCGACATGCCTTGAAAAATCAGAATATTAACATGCTTTATATATGTTAACGTTCGTTTATGAAACTTTAAGTTTGTTTTCAAACTATATGTCGTTTGGTTAACCATGCATGCTAATATACTAAAACATGCTTACATTGCCTCATTAGGTTTATATATATGTATTAATCATGCTCCCATGCTTGTTTAAACAAAAATCAAACAATTGGTATATAACAGTTTTGTTGCAGAATGCAGAAAACTGCACACAGAGGCCGGCGCTGCGGCACGGCAACAGCAGCCATATTCTAGCGCTGTGGCGCGGGTGGCGCTGCGACGCGGGCTGCGGCATGGGTGGGGCTGCGGCGCGGCTGCGGCGCGGCGTGGGGACAGTTCCTCAGTTCAGACTGCAGCGAACCGACCCAAACCTCCCATTTTATCGATCTCGACATACCCATATGCTATTAGACTAACCTTTTTAACTTACTAACACATATATATGCTTATAGAACAGTCAATCGCCCAAACGATTCCCAATTTCATGAACTCTAACTAATTTCACGAATTCGATGCTTTATAGAAATTACAGAGCAACAATGGAAATGAAAGTCAAGAAAGCTATATAATGGTTCCATCACGTATGTATGTTCATATAACAACAATATAAGGGTTCTACAAACCAATCATGAACCAATTTGGCATAATCAAAAATTTGAAGGAAACTTCGGAAACAGAAAAACGAAAATGAAGAACAAAGGAAGAGGGATTATACCTCTGCTAGGATTCAAATATAGTTTGCTGCTAATCCAACTTCTCCTACTGATATATGTATATTGCTTTCACTCACCACTTATGCAAACTCTCAGCAAATTGAAAACGAAGAAACATGGCTGCTATTTATAGAAGAATCCTTACACAGACAATGCAATTGTCCATTAAATTGAACCACTAGATTGAAGCTTTGTATATCAGCTAAGGAAGAGTTGGTAAAGTGGTTGAAGAACACTGTTGTGCCCACTCCCCGTATCATGATTTGCTAGAATGCTGAGGTTTGAGAAGGTAGGAGTAGGCTAGCTTCATGAGTGTTTTACGTGTACAAGGTTTGTGTCTTATTAATATGGGACAAGGCATAAAAATCTCAGCATTTCCAATTTGTAAACAAACTAGTGTTAATACTTAGGTTATATACACACACATATTTAGACACTTAGGTCTTTAATTGAAATGTCACAATAATTCATATACTGTAGTAAGTGTAAATTGACACGTATAATCCATGTACATTTTGTTAATACCGGATATAATCTAATCAGATGTTAACACATTACACTGTCTCCTTTATTAAAACTAATTGTTTACAATATGTTCATGATATATTATACTAATGTATACCCACATATTTATTGTCACACAAGTTATTAATCGAGTAGCTCACATGGTTTAATAAGCCTTACCATATAATAGTGTCATATTACACTTCACATAATACATAGTCAGCTAATATATGCTACACATTTAATTCGCATGCTTGCACATATAATTTCTCATCTTATAAATTGAATATTAATTAATAATATACACATATCCTACATCAATCAATATAATTGTTAACCTCCATAACAATTTAATTAACCCTTATATGATTAATTATCACTTTGATATAAATCTTATTATATTTATAACACGTTGCTCATTATTATTATGTTTCTTGCAATAATAATAATCACATATTAATAATCAATCCTCATTAGTATTTTATAACAGTTAATTAATATTCTTCGATTAACAATTAATATAGATTAATTGTTCGCTTAAATTAATATAATCATTCTTATATTACGTCACTGTGCCACACAAGGCAATCAACGAGTTTATCACAACTCCACCAATTTCTCAATTATTATAATTATTCAAGTATATATAATTGAATTAATTCATCTCATAAACACAAAATCATTTATATTCAAATAAATTCTCATTTCCATTAATATATTTATTTAATAATATATGGAAATTCTCGGGTATTACAAATATTGTATTTAATATTCTAAAAATATTATTATTTTTTAGTATTCTAAAATAAATATTATGTTTAATATTATAAAAGTAAATTTTGTTTGAAAATAATATTGTTAACCAAATTTTTTTTTTCCACTTTTAAAAATATATATAAAATTATTTAAAAAAATACTTAAAAAAAGAATATTAATTTTAGAATATTAAATATAAATAATGATTTTATTTTTTTAAAAACAATAATTTTATTTTTAATATTAAAAATAACCTATTTTTAAAATACATATTTTATTTAAACATAATAAATTAATTATTATTTAATAATAATAATTTATTTTAAATAATTAAATATTATTTTTTAAAATGTTAAATATAATTATTAATTTAAACTTATTTTAAAAATATTATTATATTTTAAATATTAAAATTGGTGGGTTGGGTCAAACTGGGTCGGGTGGGTATAAACTTTGTCAAAATTGGTCGGGTTTAGGTTTAAAATGAATTGAAGAAACAGAAACAGAAACGCCAATAAAATGTCACTTTAAGGACTTAACTGAAGAAAATGATACTTTAGGGACGACTTTGAAAGTGAATGATAACTTGAAGGGAACAGAAGTGCCAATCAACCAACTAAAATAGAGGGATAGTGCATTTTATTAATATGGAGGAAGTTTGGGGTGCATTTTCATTAGGAAAAAAATTAGAGTTTAATTGAATTTGTGTTGTAAATATTGGAGTTCAAGTTGAAACTTTAGCCTTAAAAAAGTTGGAATTTCTTAACGGCACACAGTTTAAGGAAATATGTTTCTTGAATGATGTATATATTTCTTTTAACTTGATGTAAATATAAAAATCAAGGAATAATATATACAGTTTAAAAAATATTTTCTTGAACTGTATATTTAACATGTGCCCGAACATGTTAAAAGGACTCAAAAAAGTTTAAGGTAAAGCACGACTCACGGGGAACCTGACATGTTGGCTTTTTATTGTAATAATATTGGAATTTTATTTATTATTTGGAATAAAATTAGATGAATACTTCTCGCGAAGTTAGTGTCTACTTTTGAGTTTATTACATTATTGATATCTTTTTTGTAAATTTATTTTATTAGACAAAACAAATATTTTTTATGTGTGTATGTATTCATTTATTTATAATAATAAATCTTACTTAATCTTGAATAGTTACACTTATATATTTAATTAACAAATAATAACTATACAACTTGATATTATTAATAGTAAAAACATGAATTTTAATAATAAAAAAATGGTCCTTTTAACATGTGCCTTTAAGGGCACATGCTAAACACACAGTTCAGGAGAATATTCTCTTGAACTGTGTGCATATTTTCTTGATTTCTGCATTTGTATCAAATTCAAAGAAATATACACACAATTCAAAAGAATATTCCCGCTTAACATGTGCCTTAAGGAGATGTTAAGAAATTCCATAAAAAAACACCAACTCCATCAATTTTATGAAAATAAAAGATTATGATAAATGGTCAAATATTGTTAATGATAAAAAAATAGAAGAGTAACTTTATATGTGCACAAATATTATTATCGCGTGTATTTGAATAGATAAAAATAAAATTAAAAGTTAACAAACATCTCTATTTGTTTGTGCATAGTTTTTACACATTAAACTATTTTAAAATCTCAAATTTTGTTTCCTAATTAAATGTTAATATCACATTGTTTATTCAATATATATCACATATAATCTATCATTTTGGATCCCATTAAGCTACAATAAACTGGCTACATTTTAATAAAAATGATACTAATAATAAAGTGAAATGAAACGAAGAAAAGGCAGTGGTTGGTGGTTGCGCAAAGAAAAACAATATAGGATTCATTCTGTTGAGGCAAAAAATGAATTTGGCAAAATGATAGGGATCGTTAATGTTGTCATCTGCATTTTAAATTACTTAAATATTCACTCCATCTAGTTTTATTTGTATTAGTCTGAAATTACACGCATATTAAGATTTTTTTAATCTTTAAATTATTTATTTAATTACTCTATTATCATTTTTTTTTTTTTAATCTCTCAACTTTTTGTTGGAACAATAAAATAGAGGAGAGAGAGCGAAGAAAAAATGAGTGTGGTTATGATTCCAATGTTAAAGTTAATAGTGTTGTTTTTTATGTATGTTTGTTATTTTTAATTTTAAATGAGAGTATTATTGAAAAAAAATCAAAATAGTATTTAAAAAAAGACAAATAAATTGAACAAATAAAAAATAAATAAAATAAGTAAATTTATTCGGAGATAATATAGAGTACAGTTTCTTCGTTGGGTGGGGTTCAGATTTCTCCAATACCTCGGTGGCTAGGCTAATTAGTAAGTACGTGAACGCCATAAATGAATTTTAGTCCTTTCGTAAACCTAGCTTTGTTTTTCTTTTTCCTTTTTTCTTTTGTCTTTGAGTGCCAAATAAAATGATTCACTTAATTTCAACTCATAAGTTGTATATAAATTTAATATAAGTTGGACGGTTTGGCCGGTTGCCACACGCAGAATTAGAAAGTGAAAACGACTTTTCAAAAAAAAATTTATTTAAAATAAACTCTAGATTTTAGGAATATTTAATATATCCAAAAAAAGCTTTGTTTCACCGATGACCACTTGATTCACTGATATGACTTATTTTATTAATATAGAGATTAAAGGTTTGAATTTTTTTGACAATGAGGTATAATAAAGATAAGTCCAAAAGTTAAAAAATGAAGACGGTAAGTTATACCTTCTTTCACCTAGACCCTTCCCCCCTAAATTAGAATAAATTATTCTAATAATTATGACATTAAAAAAAAAAGAAGAAAGAAAAGCTTTGCTTTTATTTTTATTTTCTCGTAAGTCAAGTATTTTTTATTTATTTTATCGCAAGTCAAGTATTTTTGATCAAACTAATACTAACAATCAACAATCATTTATTTATTTGAAGCGGAGGGCATAAGAGTAATATAGGGAAATAATATTTTTCACGTGTAATTTTGATATTTTCACATATGATCTTCTCACATTAAGGTAAAATCCATCATATTTTTTATGAGAGAAAATCATGTGAAATATCAAAATTATACGTAAAAATTGTATTCCCCTAAATAAAAAGTATATAATTTGGGATGGTTTTCTTTTCATGAAAAAACACGCATAAAACCATAAGATTCTTGAGCACTCCTAATACATTAAAATTAGGGCTGCAAACGAACCGAACTGTTCGCGAACCGGTTCGGTTCGGTTCGGTTTAAGTTCGACATGCTCACCTAGTCGAGTCGAGTTCACACAGAGTATGCGGTTCGATTGCTCGATCGAACATGTTCGCGAACCATGTGGTTCGGTTCATCTTTGTTCGCGAACAGTTCGAGTTCGATTCAGTAAGTTCGAGTTCGGTTTGATAAGTTCGAGATCGGTTCGAGTAGTTCGATTTCTTAATTACATGTTTAAATTATTTCTAAAATTATAAATACAAATAATTGGTTATTTCATATTAAATTCTAAAATTTGTCTTATTAATAATTAAAATTTGTAGTTATTTTTTTATTACCAACACCTTTTTGTTTTTTTTAATAATTATTATAAGTAAACTTTTTTATTAAATAATTAATAAATAATAATGTGTACTTCTTCACCTCTAAATTCTAATTTAATTAAAATAATTTTAATATTTTCATAAAATTTTGAACAATAATTGTTGGAATATTATAATTTACATTCCAAATAATTTAATAAATTATAACCCATGTCATAATGCACATAAATAAAGTCATTAATCATCATGAAATGACAATTTGACATTAATTAATTAAAGAATATACAATACAGTTGCTTACATGTACATCAGTTATTGAATTATTAAATCGAGATAGAAAATAGAGAAATCAAATCTTCAATGTACTTATCGAGACTTTGATAATAGAGTAATAATCATCAAATTATTTACTGAATAATTTTGAAAGTTTAAAAAACTATACATAAATTTGAAGATCGAAAATAAAAACTAGATATTAAATTTAAAAATTGTAAAAAAATTGAATATTAATTAAAAATAACAACAAAATAAATACATTACTAATATTAAATTGTGAGTTTTTGATAATCATTTGTTTGTAAACTCTGCTTGAAGTGGTTGGACCTTGAAGAGTTGAAAGACTTTCGATATTAATATTGATTGTTGATATTTGTAAATCAAAATTTTTAGTACTTGTTAACTTTTAAGTTAATTATAACTTCTAAGTTCTAAGTAATCATTTTTGGTTTTGGTCTTTTGGATGAATGATGATTTAATATTTAGTCTAATTTTTGATTGAATACTTAGACTCTTAGAGAAGACATTTTTTGTATTTATTTAACTATTTGTTGCTCTAGAATTCTAAGTTTATGTTCGTGAATAAATTTGTGTTCGTGAACAAATTTGTGTTCGTAAACAAGTTTGTATTCGTGAACAAGTTTGTGTTCGTGAACAAGTTTGGTATTCGTGAACATAGTTTGTGTTCGCAAACAAGCTTATGTTCGACTTGTTCGCGAACTCGATCATGTTCGCGAACACCAAACGATCCGAACTTGTATATAGTTGTTGGTTCGATCGAGTTACTCGAACATGTTCGAATTCAATTAAAAGTGTTCGAGTTTGATTCGAGTTCGACAAAGTTCAATCCGACTCAGTTCATTTGCAGCTCTAACTAAATTTTTTTTGACATAGAACCGTAAAGAACTAAAGAAACCAACTTACTGAAAAATGCATGGTGCAACTTATGATCTTACACCGGCTTAATAAGCAAGTACC
>JAINUT010001496.1:0-17648 GCA_020205555.1 Panax stipuleanatus | reverse complement strand
CATAAAAACATGGAGCTGTTAAAGCAATGTTGTTACTTTAATAACAATCCAACACCAAGCAGTTAAAAGATATAATGTTTGATTTAATAATTTAATTGCTCATATATTCTAATACACAAATAGTAGGAAGAGAGAGTAACAAATTTCAAACCTCAGCATTTAGTGCCTCTAACACAGCACCTGGAACTGGATCAGGGCAGAACTCATCTGGAGTGAAATTGCAGAGTATGCGCTTAAGCAAAGAAAGACTAATTGATGGACACACCTAAAAACATGATTTAAAAAAAATAAAGTTCAGGAGGTGAAAGAAACATAACTTGATGCGCTGAATTTTTCTATAAATGTGTAGAATTTTTTAAACTAACCTCTGTTCTAACTGATCGGTCCATAAGCATGTCTTTCGGTAGCATTAGAAGATCACTCAAGGCATTCAGTAGATGGAAGCATTTTAGCTCAGCATCCCCTTCCTGCATGTCGTCGTTACCACTGCTATTTTGATCTTTCGCAGAATCATCAACATCCATGCCAAACAAATCAGTAAGCCATCTAGACCAATTTCCGACCTGCAGATAAAGTCCGTTTTAGGTACTATAACACTGACTACGAAATAGTTGCTGAACCAGGAACAGTATCAAAGGCGTAGCTTCCTACACATCGTTACTCATCAAATTTTAACACTTGCTATAAAATATGATCACATGACACAATCGTGGCAAATCAGTACCAGTGTCAAAGGCTTAGCTTCCCACATATCGTTACCCATCAATGTTTCTTTGAAGAAGTGCATAAAAATTCCAATAAAAAGTAGCTGAGTTTTTGACATTTGAGAGTCACATATGTGACGGGTCAAACTCTGCCCTCACGGAATTAAATACTTCTATTTGAGTGGCCAACTTAGTAAACATATATATATAATTAACTAGAAAACCAGGATGAGATCTAAGTGAATGCATATTTATATTTTTATTCAGATGAGCTGAATACGGTACATACAGAATTTTTTAGTTGTGCCCCAGACCCAAAGCTCAGATCCCCAGCTGGAATAGGCAACACCTTAGAATCAACGATAGGATCAGATATAGGATCCGTTGGAATCTCGTGGGCCGACTCGCGCAAAATAGCATTGAACATGGCTACATCAAGTCTGGCAACACATTTTTCCATTACCTGACCAAAAACATAGTTTCTATTTAAAAAAATTGAAGAAATAATTGCAGAAAATTGTCAGAAAATAGAAAGTGAAGCTACTTATGCCGGTGACACGCCTATGTTTACATACCATTCTTGCCAATACAGGCAGGCAACCACATTCATGACCCCCTGCTCGAACAGGACAAAGTCTTTTAAAAGCATCATGGAATGCAATTTTCCAAAGGTTAATGGAAAAGCTCCCCTGCTGTTGGTCACCCAATGCAGGTCCCAACAACCTGCCAATGTTTTTACTGGTATTTACATCCACAGCTGGAGATTGCATACTAGGAGTCAAAGTCTGGACCACAAGAAGTTAGTCAGCACAAAAGAGAAATGTACATTGAAAATCACTTGTAATTGTAAAACTACACAACAAGAGATCTGCCATATATAAGCCCGAGTAACCTATTTAGAACTGTAAGTAGTATCTCAGTTCTAAAAAAATATTTATAGGAGCTTGAGTATACAGCTTAATCACGGACAAGCTGCAAATTACCATGAGATAGTGGACTTGAGAGTTGAGACCAATATATTGGTCGAAAGGTGAATTTCTGAAACGAGACACTATGTCTAAAAGCTTCAGTCCTATATCCACTAACTATGTATCACTATAGTAGAATGTGAAGTTCATACCTGCCACCATATTGATTCAACTATCCTAGAGAAAATCCAAGATTCAACTTTCTCAAGCGCAGCTGTGAAGGTCCTTGTCTCTTGCCAATTGTCAATGAATTCCATAAAACCAAGCTTATTTGTTTGTCTACTGCTAGAAGTAGCCCTCCATTTCAGTGATGAAGACTTGTCTTCACTTTTCTTGCCTAATCGGTTGGACTCAAGTATTTTCGTAAGCGCAGTTGACTGACAAGAATTGCCAAACTCTCGAGTGATAATTTCCCTCAGTACAACAGTGTTTGACAACCAGAAAGTTAACCTGTTAACAGAAGTAAGGAAAAGGATCATCAGTTGAAAAATCTAAACATATTCCAAAACCGTCAAACCCATAAGGGAATATATTTACATACCTTGATACATCATTACCACAGGCCTTAGCAATCATTACAAGCCCTGAGACGGTGTTTTTAGCAACTGTAGCCCGCTTGTCTTGAGACCAATGTTTGCAAGCATGAATATAGAGTCTAGAAAGGCGTCGCGCAGGTGTATGCACCTTGTGAGCTGAGCTACCATGCTCTGGTACAACAGAATATAGAGATATTTCTAGAGCAGCAACTTCTCTCAGCTCTTCTTCAAGTTTCTCAATTCTTATTTCCATTTTCTCAATCTTTAGATCTAGGGCCTCCTTGTCTTCTTGATCCACATTTTCATCATCATTGGCAGTTTCTTCATCACTTCCAGCACTATGAGCACCATTTGAGGCCTCGTCCAAGACATCAACTTCCTTCACTTCTTCAAGAGGCATGTCATCAACACTTCCAGCAGTTTGAGCACCATTTGAGGCCTCATCCAAGACATCAACTTCCTTCACTTCTTCAAGAGGTATGTCATCGAATCCTGCAGAGGATTCAGATAAAGGCTTTGGATGAACTTTCATATTTTTGGAATGGTCATCAGATACAGTTTTTGCTGCCACTTTAGAAGTCCCTCTATTAGATTTTGTGGTTTTCTTTGGGGTGTTATGTGGGGCCTTAACCTGTAAATTATTTGATCCCCATTCGGGTTTCACTCTTGGTGCACGAGAAGAGCTGTCAGAGGATTCCTTTTTCGCAAGACGTTTTGGAACTCTTGAGGCTCTTTCTGTTTTTTCATCCTCAGCTGTTTGTGTATCCCCTTGAGAGGACACTGAATCATTTATCGTCTCAGAATCTGATTCTTCATCCCTCCCCTCTGAAGGTTCTTTCTCTAAATCATTAGAGGGACCATTTGGTTTTTCTTTGTTATCTTTATCAACCATTTCAAGGGGTTTTGAATCTTGAGATTCCTCCTCAGACCTGTAGACATCATCTGCATAATGTATAACCATGTTTTCATAAACTTCAGAGGGCTTTGTGCCCGTGTTTGAATCACTTACTAAGATACCGGAGTCTGATATAGCTGATGAAGCTTTATAACCAGTCTCTTTTGCTTTCACAAATTTTCCAGTACTTTGTTGTTGCAGCTTATTCTCTCGTCTTTCAGATCTAGCAGAACCTGTTGTTTGATTGTTGTTTGGACTTCTTTTCTTGTCTGTCTGTTTCATGCTTAAGATATTTCACTTTGTCAACTGCAAGCAGAAGAAGCAGCTCTAATGACGGAGAAAAACAACAATAAATGATCTTAAGAAGAAAATCATAAATGCAGACACTGCAATGGCAATCGACTCGCAGAGAAAAACTTCCTTTGACCATCTTTGCAGATAGTCCAACATTCTTTAACAATTGGCTACAAAAACTGCATTAAGGCTCCATAACTACTTCTTTGTGCTTTGTTTGTGAATTTTAGTTCCTAAAGCTAGGTTAGGGGTTTAATGCATGGTATGCACACGAATAATACACACAGAAAGAGGGAAACGGGAAAAAGAACCGTGGAAAAAAGTGTTCTAATCAGTAAGAGGAGTTATTTCTGTCCAAGAGATTAAAATTACAGTTCACCAGTAATTGAGGATATCCAAATGGATTTTGTTGAGATAGTAGAATAAGCTAAAAGGAACGGCAGACAACTGAACCTCATAGGGATCCATAATACAAAATCAGGAAAGAAATTAAAACAGATCCATATGAATTCTAGCACAAGGCACACTTTGACATTTAGAGACGCAAACTATTCCGGTGATTCAAAATTTAGCAAATGATAGTATAGCTTTCACTAGAAATATATTCATCCGACCAATAAGCTTGGGATTTGCAGTGCATGTAGAGATATTCAAAGCTGCTTCGGTAATGAATGGTAGATTACTATGTCAGAAATTTGTTCAAGTGATTACACTAAGTTTAGAGCAAATAGTATCTAAAAGAATCGGAGCCAGAAGATAACAGTGATTAACATGACTATGCGGGCTTGGCTCCCCTCGATCACAAGTGTAACTTCGGTTATAGCTGCAAAACTAACTACTACTAGTAAACTAGAAGAGGAAATTCTGCTTATCACTCTTAAAGGTGGCTGCGATTCAATTTTCCAACTCACAATTAATACTTGCTACTCTACAGTAAGGAAAACTGTTAAGGGAATAGCAACAGAATAAAAAAAACGATTTATAGGAGGGGGAGGGTGGGGGGGGGGGGGGGAGAATAACAATTACGCGAACAAATCTGAAATTCTTGTGAAGAGCTAATTCAGAAAAGGCAAAGGAAGAGGAAATGAGCTTCTTCCACACAGAAACTCTTCAAAATGCCGGGAAAACCAACCACTTATCACAAATCTATAAAGTTAAGAAAAAAGCGCATCGGAAAGCGTAAAAACATAGTACTACTACTAAACAAGAATTTTAACTTACCGAAGCTTTTTGCTCGTCGGGAAACGCTTTAGCTAGTAGTAGCCTCGTGTTCCGCCATTCCCGATCGGCTTAAAAAATACAGCCACACAGAGAGAATCTTCGGGATTATCAATCAACTACTGAATTCTAAAAACGAAAGATTGAATCACAATCCTTGAAATCCACACTATTCCTATAAAAAAATACACTTGTAGTCATTCGTAGTCATTTTTTGTCTCTATATATCTTCATAGATATTCTTCTTTTTTTCTCCGAATGGTGGAGATTAATTTTTACACCTGTGAGCAGTGTTCTATTACTCTCAACAATCTCTCTCCAAATTAAATACAGGTAGATCCTTTATGAGAGCGGGAGGAGAGATGATCATTAAAAGCCTTTTTCCATTTCATTATCAATAGGCATTAGCTGTTCCATCCTACGGCTGCTTCAGTTCAGTGCGTTATGCTGATAGGTGACCGGTAAAGATTGTCGGTGGCGGACAATGACCGGGATTTCCCGGTTACGTTACGCGTTACTTACTCATTACAACAAAAAGCTTAGTTTTTTTTTCTTTCATCCATTTTAAAACTCAATAACAATAACAGAGTGGATAAAGGAATTAATAATTTATAACATAATTTTTATTACATTTGAAAGTAGTTGCATTTTTTTTGGCTGTAGACTCTTATAATAGTTTTTGGAGAATGTATGTATAAGAAGACATTGTTGCGAATGAAATTGGCCTTTGGCCAAATTAGTACATACTGAAGAGGTAGTACATCACATTTTTTCAGTAAAATATTATACTGCTTTCGTCCTCAAGCAAGCATATATATTGTGATGTCCCACGTGCATAGCAAGTCACGTGAGTCATCACAATATACATGTGAGTGTATATGAACGGTATGCGAATATTTTTTATGTGATATAAGACTTATTGTAACTACACCAAATTCAAATTCAATTCCACCCTCCCACAGGCTCGTCCCTCCACAACCTCCATCTTATGTTCTTCATATTTATCTTGATTATTATTAAATTTGAAGAGTAAAAAATAATTTCATAATCAACTAGAAATCATACCGTGACAATATTCATAATTAATCAAAATTTCACATTAAGAAAGAAACATAATTCATATAAATAAATAAATTACACGTGATATTATTAAATTATCAAATTACTTCCAAATCACTTTTTTAAAAGATAGAGAGAGCTACATGAGAAACTAGGTAGGTATCAAACTTGTCCCTCAACTTTATTCCTAATAGATTATTGCATACTTGTTTTATATTCTATCTTTTTCGGACAATACCCTACTTATTTATTTATATTTCACTGCCCCTTGCCTTGTGAAATTTATACTTTTGAAAATATGATTGATTGATGTTCTTCAAAATGGTAAAATTCCCTGAAAATGGAATCATTAAATATTTTTTAAAAATTCCCCATTAATTTTTTTTTTATAAGAAACTAGTTTGACCAAATCTGTAGTGTACCACTAATTATTTTGCAAACAAGCATTTGTGCTTTTCCTTACCAACCTTAATATATATATATAGATAGATAGATATGTTCATATGGATGTAAAATTAAAATATATATTACGGAGCTACCTTTTTTTTTACTTTCAATTACGACATACCCACAAAGACCACAACCACTTGTGTTATTATGTTCAGGGAAAATAATCAAAGTGATGCACACAATATTTCAAGCCATTGATAAAGTCAATATGAGCATAAAGTGTTAAATACATGGAGTATTTCTCAAAAAGTCTAATTTTTTTTGGGTAACATAACAAGCAATATCTTATTTAGATACTGTCTACTCCTACTTATAGCATAAAATTCGACTTGTTGGGCTTTGGAGGAACATCCTCTGTATTAAATTACAAAGTAAGTTGTAATAATGATCCCATCAAACAAACAATAGTGGAGTCATAATTAGTGCTCTCTTCTATTCATAAAAAGAGCTATTTAATTTGTAAATTCTAAACGTTAAATTGTGATTTTAATTTTTAAATACCTAATAATATTTTAAATAATTTATAATACTAGTAACTATCACATTAATTAAAACTAAATGAACTCGCGCTCTTAATTTAAAAATCTCATACATTGAACATGTCTGGCTGGAAAAGAAGAAGAATATTTCAAGCCCAGATTCAAAGGCGGTGAGGGACAGAATGAATTGAGGGGTGATACGGTCACGTGCCAAGCATGAGGCTCCATTTCCATGAACAAAGTCAACATTATTCGTTGGACTATAGTTTATTTTATATATTAAATTAAAAGGGGGAGGTAGAGTGGAGTGGAGTGGAGTGGAGGCATCACCGACGACATTACTTGAGGTGCGTTTAATCAGATCCACATGCAGCATGACCCGACTTGCCAGTGCCACCAACTGGCATTTCATGCATATCTTTAGACAGATTTAATCCACAAACAACAAAAGCTTGACAAAATTTATCAAATATAAAATAAAGTTTGATTGAAATTCCTTTAACACAATTTCAAATCAACCTCGAACTTTTCAAACGAATATGATCCGAGTATCAATCATTTATATTTCGAATTGAACCGAACGAATACGAATCGAGAACACATCTGAAACCCTTTGAAGAGCCGGTCTTAAAAATTCTGTCATTTAAATTTCCAATTCCTGTCAGCTGTTTGTTTTGTGGGGCGCTTAAATAGAAAAATCTAAAGGAATGGATGAACACAAGTTTTCTTTTAAAGTGTTAACTATTCTAGCTAGGGCGGACAAGGGAAATGAAGAACACGATAAATAAATAAATAAATTTTAAAAAAACTACTCATAAGGCTTGGTGCATGAGCTCTTAGGATCCATTCTTGCCAAATGCAATAATGTTATAATTTCAGTTGAATATAGCCCCCAAAAAAAGAAGAAAAAAAAAAGAGTTACAAAATCAACAAATTACAATCCCCTTCAGATCATTAGCTCCTTGTGAATCAAGAAAGATTCGCCTACTTTTCCACCCGTCGTTCACTATATACAAAAACATGGAAAACAATTCTAACCACCAGGCTGTGTTACCTGGAGAAATATATTACAAAACTTAATCAACCAAAATTGAAATTGATTCTGAAAGAACTTGTGGCAGTGTTACACAACAGAATTAAAAATGAAACCGAGAGCATCGAGATGACCAAACTGCTGAGGTTGATACGTTGTCTGAATCTATACATACTCAGATAGATCTAGTTGGTTGTCCAAGTCCCATACGACTACTTTTCCGTCCAGCCCTGTGATGTTTTAGGTGTAAGTGACGATAACATCTTCCAGATAAGGTTGCAACAGGACTCGTGCAAATACGGAATTAATCCGACAATAACATAAAGTCCATCATCAGTACTAACCTGAAGTGCTGAAGCGAGCCACTGTTGAGTCCTCTGCTTTCTTGAGTGGCATAATGCAACTAGAGTTCCCAACGGAGAGAAAGGAAGAGGAGGATGGAAAAAAAAACATGTATTATGGATTTGTAAATTAATGAAATTTAGCAACAGGGAAAAAAATGAAAGATTCAAATATAAAGACATATAATAGGAGGAAGTTTAAAAACTACTTGATACAGTTTTCGTGGACGCTTCCACTGGGTCTAGAAATCTCTACAGTATCATTGATGATTCCATATTTTGACTGGCCATAAAGTTTTCCAAAAGCTCCGGACAGCTGTAAATAAGTGAGAATGTAAAAAGATAATTTCGTTGTCCAATCCTTGTCCTTGCAGAAAACAAAAAAAAGTCGGAAGAGCCACAAGTCTAAGACCAACTCAAAGCTAGTAGATTTCATAACTTCGTTTGTCCATGGTTAGATAAATTTCTAGTCCATTAATAGGAAACTTGGTTTTCTGGGGTATAACAAAAGGGTACATCGCAACTCAGATGTAAACAAAAGCCACAAGGTAAACAAGAAGCTGTTAAAATGATCAACTCAACCACAACATATTAAAAAACATGGATCCTCCACTCACCTAAACATACACGAGCCTTTTGGCTCTAATCCCAATATCTTGAGGTCATTAAATAAATCTTGTGCTATCATATTATTTATTACATATTTTCCTTCATATTTGGACCCATAATAATTCTAGTCTTCCCATTCCCGACCAGTTGATCCAACTCTATAAGTCAAATACATCTCTAGTTAGTGTTCCTTCTAAATGTTTTTGATGATTACATCCTAATTATGTTAGTTTCTCCGACTCCTCCATCTCGTATTGCTCTTTCTATCCCTTTGAATTTCTTCCCTATGAGGCTGTCAAATGTGGTTCGTCCACATACTTGTCACGGGTATTAAAAGTTAGGCTAAAGGCTGTCCACCCAACTGGCATAAGTGATTTTCATTTTCCAAACCGATTCAAACAAAAAGGGCATCCATTATATGCATCGCGTGAAATCTCAAAGCATGTCTAATTTTGTTATTTTAGAAATTATGGATGTATTATGTAAGAGATGATTATTTGTATCTGGAAAAAAAAAGGTTCATAATTTTAATATTTTAACTAGGGCAGAACATGACAGCCGTCTGAAAGAATTAGAATACTCATCAAATGGATGGAACAGAACCAGGGGAAAAACTGTGATATACACATCGCAACTTCTTAAAATTGAAAAAGCAGCATCGTTCTTCTATTGGCTCAAATTCCAGCATAAATACAGCAGAAAGAGATACAATCTTGCTCTAATACCTGTGAGCCATATCTTGCACTTGAAGATGCTGTTTTCCTTTCACCAAGGAACCTGATAAAACTCCTAATAATAGCCAGATAAAAGATATCACTTCATTATTTTCCTCACAGAAACATTATGCAATGCAGTTCTGAGGTACACGTACAGTGCAGTATGGGAGAAAAACGATACAGAAAAGAACAAAAATCAGTTTAAAATGCCACAAAGATGATTCAAAAATCACGAATAGCATTATTCATTGCAGAACAGTGAGGTACCATAATCCTCTCTCATCTGCTGCAAAAACCATCGGATTGCAGTCATATCCCACACCAATGACCATTCTCTCAGAAACAAATAACACCTGAAATGCTAATATGTTAATAGTGAATTTCAAATATAATACCAGAACAGAATAAAATAAGTATATATGATCTAGAGTGATGCTGACCCACATCACGGAGAGGTAAATCACGGAATGCTACACTTTGTGCAGAAGGAGAAGGACCAACTTCATCGACAAAGTGGATAACTGAATTATGACCTGAGGAGTCATTCCAATGATAACTATGTTAGGACATTTATGGACTATAGAAACCATGACTATACAACTTTCATTTGCTGTCAATTAGAGATTAAAAAAGAAAAGCACTAAAATGTAGAGAACTAACATATGTCCTTCCCGCCCTCTTTAATTAATACTGACAAGTTGACACATAGTTCAAGGAATGGGACTACAAATAATATTTTAAAGTACTCTCTTAAGTTTAAATAGATTTTTAATTGTAGGGTCCAACAAATTTGAATTGGAGAGATAGTGAGGGTAAAAAAGGCACTCGTCTAAGTGAAATTGTGGGGTCTGTAAAGCTATGAATTGGACAAATGTTAAGAAGTTCACTTGATTTGGGACTGCCAATAAAGGAGTTCAATTAAGAGAAAAGGAGTACTTAAAAGCAAGCAATGACCACAAGCACAAATTAAGGTATCCTGTGGGAGAGCTTTAGAGGCCACTAAGAAACTTTTCTACTTGAAGCATCACGCCTATCACCCTACAGGGCTAAAATATGCTGCAAGTTAATTTATGCCAAAATGCAGTTGTATGCTTTCTTGAAATTAAAGTAAAAGAAATAGCCCTTACCTACATAGGCCAAGGTATTGCCACTTGGCGACCATTTAACACCAAATGCCCAGCCAAATGATAGATCAAGCTGAACGATTTGCTGCTCAGCAAAAAATAGGAAAAGAAAAACATAAACTAATTTAGTCTTCAACCAAAGACATTAAGACACACTGATGTTTGAAAATATAAACCTTGTTTATGAACAAGAAGAAAGCACAAAATGAAGGAGAAAGAGAGAGAGAGGCTGTGCAGAGGCCTGGTATATTATACTCCTGTCCCAAAATAAACTAACAGTAGACCAATAATAAGGAGGGTAATAGTGGAAGAAATTGGTAAAAGTACTTGCAATTATGAAAACAGGACATTTATTTTGGGACTACCAAAAAAAAATTAGGAAGATTAATATAGGGCAGAGGGATAACTAATTTGTGGTGACTCTCCATGATACAAGATGTAATGGTTGAAATTGTGCAAGACAATATTTAGGATTAGGATGATTTCATAATTATTTTACACAACCTTGCATTATGCACAATTTACTGATTAAAATATGAATATATATGTTATATGTGCAACATAAGAGGCTTACCAAGTATGTGTATGTGTAAGTGTGCACACACGCATACATGTACAACACCAGAAAAGACAGAATTTGTGAAAGCTAAAGATACGACAACAATAAGAAACCAACAACTAAGGGACCCAACATGCTAAAGTGATTTAAAACCTAAAATTATGATACAAATTATATAATACAATTAGAATTTTGAAGAACCTTGAACAAAATCCATGGTTGTATGTGCTGATAATAAATATACAATAACTAATAAATATCAGTAAAAGTAAATTCAGTTAAGGATAATCTATTATACAATTGAATTCCAACATTAAGGAGTTGCCTTACAAGATTACCCAAGAATTAATTATAAGGGGAAGCAAATGGAATAAGGTCGCTTTGCAGGAGTTATCAAGGAATAATGGAGATTGTAATTTCTAACAAAAATAGGGACCAACAGAGTTAGCAAATGCTTCTGTCCACAAGACCCAGCAAGTGTGGAGACTCGCAACAATGAGTAGGCTGTAGTAGAAGTGAAAATGTGTCACTGATTTACGTAATCTAAATTAGGATGCATTTGTCCATGTTGAAGCACAAATAATCAAGATCTTTTAACTGTGATGAGGGTTTCAAGTTCAATGATTTTTCTTCATAAATGTCTATGCTAGGGTGTTTAGTTAACCATAGAAAAAATACAGAAAATTAAGTTTGATCTCACAAATTATATATCAGAGATTTTATCTAACACGGTTAAGAAGAATATAGGTATTGAACCTCGCCAAATTTGGTTTCTGATGAAGAGCCTGCTCCTGAGTTCCTGTTTCATTGCCAAACATTAAGAAGGCAAAACAAGAAGTTAATATAATTATATATATATATATATATATATATATATATATATATATAGCAGTACAGATTGCTCCATGACTTCAACCAACATACCTAGTATCAACACCTTTAATGAAAGTGGAGAATACTCGGCATTTTCCATCAGTAGATGTCGTAGCTAGAAAAATCTATGAAAAGACCAAGTAAACACTAGGGAGAATTCCATTTGTTCAATGGGGAAAGTCATATACATAAATAAATGGCAAACATACTGATTAAACTTAAGAGTTGTTTACTTTCTCTTCTCACCCAGCTAGAGGGGGTGCAATGGGAGTCCGTGTTATTTTGTTCAGAGTAGATAGCAAATGTAAGCATCAAACATTTTAACCGAGCATTATAGTGTAATACTCTTGTTGTATACCAGTGCTTATTCGAAATATATGCAGATTAGATAATGTGAAAATAGTGTAATACTCTTGTTGTATACCTGTGCTTATTCGAAATATATGCAGATTAGATAGTGTGAACATACGCACATTATTAGGATGCCAAGCAACACTTGTCACAGAAGATTCATGTCTCTTCCTGATAAGCTTACTGACCCACCTGAGCAAAGGCGTAGCACACATCATCAACTAAAGTTGGAGAGGTTAGTGAAACAGAAAATAAAATTCACAGAAATATTCCTCTACATTAAGCCTAATATGGAGGAAATATTTCGACACCTTTTGTTCCCAAAATAGACTCCCTCCATCGAATTTTGTGTCGCCTTTTTTTGTCGTGTTTGGCACGGATTTTAAGATGTACACAAAACCCAATTATATATTACTTTTCATATATATATTTTTTATAGTTGAAAAGATGATATATGTATATACATATATATATACATATATATATATATATATGTATATTAATATTAAAATGTGAAATATATAATGTATAATTTTTTTGACATCTTAAAAATCCATACCAAACACAAACAAGTAAAGAGACTTCATAAAAGTGGATGGAGGGAGTAATACATAGACCACTATTCAACCACACATGCAATTTTCTGGACAATAAGCATAGTTGTTTAGAGGGTTACACGTAACTACTGATGCATGGACATAAACTAAATAGCATTTGAAGTAAATTAAGGGAGACTATGTTCAGAAGGTGGTATGACTGAAAGGAAAAAAAACACAAAACTACATAAAGCTATATTTTTTCGTTAAACCACAGTACAACACCGCTACATATATATATATATATATATATATATATATATATATATTAACTCCAGAAAGATTAAAAACAATTGTTTTTGGTAGGATTGGCTCCAAGTATAGGAATTGGAGCCACCAACATTCCAAAAAGATTATTAACAACTTATCTAAACTTCTGTATTGATTTATTATCAAATTCTAAATGTGAATCTATACGCATGAACACACAAAGTATGACAGGGCCGAGTTTGTAATTTCATATTACATAAGAAATTTAGATCAAGCCAAAAAAATCCCTACAAAATATAGACCATTAACAAAATTCAATGCAGCACAATAAATTTAAATTCACCTGGATTTAGATTATGTCAACCATTAATAAGGTTAGTAACCAAGTCGTAATTAAGTGATGGCAATAAAATTTCTACGTAAAAAAGGCAAAGCATATAGCTGCAGGAGTACAAGCATATTAATATATACATTTGATTTTGGCAACTAAAAGCAGCTATTATAAAAGGTAGAGAGAAATTCAGCAAGTGGGCTATTACCAGTTATTCTCTTGCTCATAGTAGCATATACAAACAGTTTTAGCGCCACTTCCAACACCAAACTTGTTTCCTACAACGAGGATTAGAGGATTTATTAGAAATGTGATACAAACTCTATATCCATGATCACAGTCTCCAAAAGAGAAGTCATTACAGAAGCTTAATGATCCATAAATGATAAAACATTAAAACTCGAAACAAGTGTGGTAAATCAATTATCACATGCAAAGTAACCACAAAGAAGTCCAAATAGTAAAACATACTGCTGCAAATGTGTTTGTCGTGTGATTTACAACCATGGAGAATTAGCCATTTAAACAAGCTGATCTTCATTCAATTATCAAGTAGAGAAAGTAGAAATCATCTTCTAAATTGATTAACCAAGCGTACATTACCATAAAGAACTAAAACACTATTGACTACGGGGAAGGAAAGGGAAAAAAAGAAGAAGAAAAAGACAAACTACATGACATGTCAGACAGTTAATATGGATAGTACCATTGACGCAAGTGTCTTCATCTCTCGAGACTCATCTTGGACCAAATCATTTTAGTTGACAGGATAAAACGTGCCTATTCTGTCCCATTCTCAATCTTTTTCATTATCGGTCGACCTCTGGCAAGGTTTTAGTTTATCTTTGGGGGCTTCAGGGATTCGCCCCTTGGGCAGACATTTTACGTGGAAATAAATGTTGCCCCCCCCCCACCCACACACTCCTTCCTTCCCTCCCTCCCTCCCTCCCTCACCCCTCTCAATAAAAAGGTTTTTTTGCTCATATTCGGGGGATGAGTATGGGGGATTCACCACATTATTTTGTTTATGAGAACCTTGAGCACACATTTTAGGAGCGCAGTGGATGAAGAAGCTATATATTTCTTCGTGATTGGAGGTAGGGTTGTAGTCCCTTCCTTCCTTGAGTCATTGATAGTGTTGAGGGATTAAAACCAATAAGGGAGATGTGAGATCATCCCTGTTAGGTAGATGGGGAATCTACAGACCAAGCTCTAGTTATAGGATACATCTTGGGAGGCCCTCTTTTTGACTTATCTAGACCTTCCAATAGTGGCGTCACAGAAGTCAGTAATTCATTGTGGAGATTCTGAGAGAAACTGGCAGGATGGAAGGTTGATATTTCTCATATAGGGGGAGGCCAATATTTTGCATAAGTACACTATAAACCCCAATTTAGGGCATAGGAGGAGTGACATTTAAGCGACGATCACGTGAATTGTTGCCTTAATGTTAGTTATAAAATATGAGAGCATTTTATGAGACAGAAATGCAGAAATGTAATACAACACCTCCTGGACTCCACTGAACACAAAGTGCAGCACGGTTTAGCCTTAGGATAACAAGAGTTGGGACCCAATCTGACCCTTCTTTGTTCCATACGTATCTGAAAAAATAAAGGTGGGAAATTCAAAACTTATAAGGGGTACAAATAACACACACGTGAAAACATGTATGCACACTCAGACAAATGCACAAGCCCACACTGTGGGAAAGAGCGTGAGAGATTTATGTATCTTAATTATCACATTACAAAATTTTCATGTCAAAAGTCACTCACGAATTCCGGTCATGAGACACAGTAACTATTCTGTTCGATGTTATGCTCCAATCTATCCCAGAAACAATTTGGTCATGCTGTGACAAGAACAAGAAGAAACAACGAAACAGTTACTTTGTGAGCATATAGCTTTAATCATCCTTGATGAAAACACAATTACAATAGCAAATACAAGATTACACTGACATATATAATTTTGATGTCAAATGTATGTATTATCAAAATTATGTGCAGCTGAAAATTTAAAAAACAACATGCTAAACAATTATGTTCGCAATGGGATTTTTCTTTTTTGAAAAGCATTAAAATAATCATTAGGAACGGAATATTGCACTCAATATCAGAGGAAATTCTCTTTAAAATAATTATGAAACCATATCCCAGAGAACACAAATACAAATCTCAGGAATTTTTGAAAAATAAAATTAGTTCATACATATTTTCTTAAAAGTGATGAAAAGACTTAGTCCTCAAAGATGACAATACCAGATCAAACTGTGAATCTTGAAAGGTGTCTCAATGATTTGAATAATGATCATTAAGGAACACACAAGGAAATAATAGTTCTTCGAAAAACTGTGAGGTTAAAATACCTCTTTTCCACAAAGAACTGAAAATTTTTGAGTGAAAAAACCAACAAACAAACAAACAAAATTATAAAAAAAAAAAGGAAAAGTAGAAAAAGAAATAAAGAAAGGAAAAAAAAAAAAGGCGCATGATATAAGAGACATCCAGATGCAAAAACAAACAATGTAATGCAAACAAAAGAGCTTAAGACAAAGAACAAATTAAGAACCTTTTGAAGAACGTGTATTTTCTCCCACTTCTCTTCCGATAATCTGTAGATGTGTACTTCATTACTATTTGGACAAATCGCAATCACTGCGAAGGAAGTGGACATATATCAGAAAGACAGAAAATCATTCAGATAACACAAGTAACTGGAAATAGAGAATGACAAATCTGACAAGTTAAAAGGACGGAATTTGAAATCAGATTGCAAAATAGTAAATATTACATGAAATGAGATAGCAATATAGTAAAGATTGCACAAGCAATTCAAGGCTGAGCAGAAAAATATTATCAAGCTTAAAGACTTTCAAATACAAATAAGGAATACGATATCAAATAAAAGTATAAGAAAATGAATATGAATCATGAATGGTACTGATGAAACTGAAAACAAGTATCATGTCATAGAACGTACATAATATCTGCAACACAATTCAATCAACTCATAAAACACTGGCCTTTTACCCCCACCCCTCAAAGCGCCAGCTGACTAGCCCTCTTCAACTACATTCTTAAAAGCATATCAATGTTTCTATTACGTTTCCAAGTTTTATCAAGAAAAAGCTTTGATCTTTCATAACTGACGCATATTTATTCACTCAAAATTCAACAATAATTTACATATAAACACAGAAATGCTTTATAAGTTACAGTATGTTATAGTTACTTGAACTTGCCCTTAGTTAACATTTAAGGAAAACAAAAAAAAAACTCCTTTAAAAAAAGACTCTGATCTCACTTAATTTGCAAAATCCTAAATTTCAGATTGTGATGTATTTTTTTTAATTTTAAAATTTCTAAATAATAATTTTGAACCTACTAAGTAGGTTACAAAAATTAAATATTAACTATTGGAAATCAAATAAAATCACATCACAATTTGAAATTTTAGAATTTTGCAAAAATGCAAATTAACTAGGAAAAAAACAAATCTAATGGGACTCTTTTTGTGGACAGAGAGTAAAGAATACAGAACATCTTCTCTCATACATTTTTTTTTCTCTCTCTCTATGTGGACTCTGAACCAATCTTCATTATTTAATTTGTAGATCAAAGAAGCCAAAACCGCATTGGCTAAAATCCATCGGACCAAAATGAAAGTAAAAGAGAGGGAGAGAAAAATACTGGAATGGTCGGGACTCCAAGCATGACAAGTACTGCACTGAGCGAACTGATGAACTGCAGTTGCCGCCATTTTATCTGCAAAATAAATGAAAAAAAAATCAGATTTATCTCTCCTTCTTATCGAGTTAACAGCTCTATTGGATTTTTCAGATACGTACGAAGCCTGTTGTTGCAACACAAAATGATAGAAATGGGGGATCCAAATAGAATAAGGGAAAATTGTGGAGGAATTTTCAGACTCCACCTCTCTCAAATTGGGAGAGAAAAGAGGAGACTGGTTGAAGGAAGAAAGCTGTTGGATTCTTGTTTCCAGAACACCAAAACTACTGCTTCCAGATTGCTAAAGTATAAAGTCTAAACTGCCCTCCAATATTTTTATCAATAAATTTCTACTATATGGAGTTTTTTTTAGGGACGTTATTTTTATTTTTTGGTGTAAGCTTTTGGTGAAGCTCGTCACAACTCACAAGTAGTCACTTTAAAACTTCAAATAAATAAATAAATAAATTTAACCATCAAAATATTAAACGATATTGGATATAAAGGACAACAAAAAAAATTACTTACAAAACAACTCCCTTTTTTTTTTCTCCCCCATTTATTTCCC